>JAODAC010040010.1:0-12115 GCA_027575185.1 Mimaenictus wilsoni | reverse complement strand
CGCGTGTGTGTGTGTTGTGTGTGTTGTGTGTGTGTGTTGTGTGTGTGTGTGTGTGTATGTGTGTGTGTGTGTGTTGTGTGTGTGTTGTGTATATGTGTGTGTGTGTGTTGTGTGTGTGTTGTGTATGCGTGTGTGTGTTGTGTGTGTGTGTTGTGTGTGTTGTGCGTGTGTGTGTGTTCTAATGATGGTCATTTTGTCTCTCATCTCACGATATTTGTCATTTATAATAATGTATTTTATAGATACACCTACCGTGCATAATTAGGATTAATTAATCGAATAAACACGTAGGTCATTTGTTCACGAACGTAATACATGCTGGCAAACTTCTATTATGAGTTCTCGGTGTTTTTCACACCAAATCGGTGCGAAGGCGGGGGCTGTTTTCTCACCGACATTTTGGCCAATTTTTTCCCACCCGACACGCCCACATCCCGTTCCGGCGGGCTCTATTTAGTTATCAACCGATCCGAGGTTATTTATTGCAGCATCGAACGTTACAGCGACAACACGTGTGCCGCTGCGGTGCACAGGGGGCAGGGCAGCCAAGAGCACGCGACGGTGTTCGCATGCCTCGCGGCCCACATTCACGGGCGCTAGCGGTCGGCGGTGGCACTGCCAGCCGCCCCCTTCATCCGATGAAAACGCTGGCGGACAACAGCTTGATGCGTGAAATTGCCGTCGGCTGCCGTGCGCTCACCGCTGCGATCGGAAATTGTTCGAAAAATTGATTACCTTATCGGGGCAATACTCAATTTCAGTCTCGCTCTCGAATATCGGCGACATTTCAATACAGTGGTGCGGCGCGTTTTCCATCGTGCCTGCGATTGCGTAAATATCGAATTTTCTGTCACGCGTTGTGCAGGAAAACAACCGTTTACCGACACTTGTTTTATCACTAAAACACTGCAGTTTGTGGCGTGCAATACACACTGATCATGGTAACATTAGTCTCAGGAAATTGGAATTGCACCTTTGGGGATACTTGTTTTATTCAGGTGGCTGATATGATTCATACAGATGAATCCATAACACGATGTGTAGGTACGGATATAAATACTATAAAGGATGTAGAAGGCTGTCAATCTTGCAAGATGGGGAATAATGTTGGAACCTGTTTTGAGCCGTAGCGTGGAATCTCGATAAAAACTAGTAGACCATCATCCAAGTCCTGATTAACGGAGAATGGCGTCCCTTTAGAGCAGGGGTATATTTAAGCAGGGAAAAATTTAAATATGTGGGTCTGTAAAAAGTGTATTAAAGAAAGGGAGGTGCAACTATAAAATGATTGAAAATCTCTGCCCTAGAGCAATGACGACGTTAGAACAACACTTAGTGGGTCACCACACCACCTAATAATAAATTTCGGTATACTCAAAAAGGTGAGAATATCATTTTTGTGGATATCTTGAATTTTAGAAAACTTGGATAATATTTCGCTAAGGCTTGAATTTATATTTCCATCACACCCGATTAGGTTAGGGCCACTTGGGAGTAGCCTCGATTTGTTACGGTGTAACGCGGTCGGCGCACATGCTCGCAGAACAAATTTCGCGCTCACTGGCAACTCTCTGTAATACCGCATTCCTCTAGATTTGCCACAGAGGTCCAGTGAGAAAAGTCTGTAGTCCCAATGGTTAATATCAAACTTCAGTCTCTATATCATAGAGCAATAATGTCGCTGGTGCAACGAGTCTGCGGAGACCCTATACCTACCACCTTCTAACAGGACAAAGGATAGAAACAGTGTACTCAGCAACAGGATAGAAACAGGATACTCAGGAACATTGGGGAAACCTGAATAAGATCCATCATAGATTAGGATAAGCATTTGTACTCGAGCGGCGCCGGCTCGGCGCCCCACTAGGGTATTGCCAGAAGCATCTACCGCTCACTGGCAACTCGGCGGTGTTTAGCCACCCTCGTGTCAAACTCCCACAGAGCGATAGATGAAAAATTCACGAACGCACAGAGTTAATATAGAGATTCCATACCCTCTCTCTCTCTCTCTCTCTCTCTCTCTCTCTCTCTCTCTCTCTCTCTCTCTCTCTCTAGGAACACAAATATTTACTTTTCTGTTTCATAAAAATAGCTGTACCATTCTGTCGCGAATGCGATAAAGTTGATTAAGAATTTACAATATAATTTTGGATAACTATTCCTGGAATGTTTAGACAAGAGATTTCTTTGTGTAGATAGGATGTCTCGTAGACTTGGACATGTCCAATAGATTTAGATGCTAATGTGACTGACAGGAAATGTGGATAATTCTCTGAACTGGACACAAAGGAAACAAAACTTTGATTGTCCCAAAACGCATACACAACAGGAACATGAAAAAACAGGTGACGTCAAAAAATGCGTTAACAATAGAACCAAGAAAGTGTGATTCGAAGAAGCACTTCGATTGCATACAAACTCTACTAAAAAAGGTATATGCGGAAACGAAGATGTACGTGACTTCATATATCAAGGGTCAGCCACGTGCTCCACGAGTCAACCAAGGAAGTACCTCTCTTCAAATGGGAGAAAATCAGTATATAAACCCACTACTCAAGGGCAGTAGTACTGGTCGAACTGTTCGGTAATAGTCAGTTCGCTGTTCGTCACCACGCTGTCAAAATCGTCATCGGCCGATCAGTCGCCAGCGTAGCAGAATAGTTAGTAGTCGTGATCATTTGTAGTTCGCTGTAATTTCGCTTTGCTGTTAATTAATATACGCTAAGTTAAAAACATTCGTGAGTTCCTATTGCGCCACCCGAAGACATTCCCACAGCTAGCCAGACAACTACCAGTAAGCCGAAGCCCGTCAGCATTACACCACCAATCTCTGCGCCGTCTCCATACGACCTAGAGATGTCCGTTATCAAGTGGTAAATACCATTTAATTTATCCCCGGTAGATACCACGGTAGCTAGATGAGTAATAAGTGAAAGCCAAGCGAGTGAGATAAACATTAATAAATCAAAAACCTCTCAAACACCACATTTGGTGGAGACGCAGCGTCACAATTCCATCAGATTTTCCGGAGAATTTCATGTAGCACCTGTTATTATAAAATTCAACGATGGGACGCTATCATTGAGTAATGATATCGCTAGTGCAAAGAGCCTGGGGAGACACCAAAGCCCTACTACAGGGTGCGGTACACTCAGGAAGCCCAGGATTCCTGTGGATACCTTCACAGAAATTTTGGAGAAACCTGAATAAGTTCACACATTTTCCTAATGTCTTAATTATTATTTCCATCATACCTAATTAGGTTAACCCTTTGAGCTCGAGCAGTACGCGTTTGCACTCACCTGCACCACAGCGGAGCCCAACAGTAATCGTCTCGAGCTACTACAGAACGCTAGTAAGAATAGTCTCGGGTGCAAAGTGTAAATATTTAATTTCTGCTTCCGCTTTAGGAAAACATCTTTTTACAATTTTTTCGATCATTCAAAATATAAAGATTATTACTTTAGATTAATAATAACATTTATTGCAAGAAAAGCAATAGGCTATAGACTACACATGACTCAGAATATTTTCAGAGTATTTTATACTTCACCTGCTATTACAACATGATTGTACTCGATCCACTGTTTCTTTTCGCACTGATCTGTTATTTAAACTTCTAAATCACACCCGGCAAAATAAATGTCATATACTGATAACACAAAATAATGAATAGTCAATAAATCAAACCAAATTGTGCTTAGAATCTATATACCAAAAAAAAGGTGGGTATAAAACAACACACTTCGAAATGCAAAAATCACGCGTCTGTTCAAATAGGAAAAAAGCAAATCAACCCGTTGTTGTATTTGAAAATGCGTGGGGAGGAAACAGTTGTTTGGTTGGAGGTTTCCATGCGGTCCACATCCGACACCATTAGATTCCACGTGCGTTTACATTATTCTGTTGACGCACAGATATATATTTATTCGTTTATTTACAAATTAAAACTTTCATACTGCATTCGCATATTTGCTTATTTGTTTGTTTAATATAATTGTGTATTCCAAACAGAAATCGAATAAAATCGGTCGCGCGCAAACGCGTTTTTTCTATCAATCCGCGTTGCGGGCGGCATGCGACGCTTATAATTGAATTTATCCGTTCGGTTTCCATCAAACCGAATTACATTATACGTAATTATTCGTTTCGCTTGGGTGCTGCACGCATCGCACATGCATCAAAGTGGGTGTCCTTTTTTATTTCTCGATGGCAACCGTTTCGGTGTGGGCTGGGGGGACATGATGGTGGCGGTAGAACTGCACAAGAGTCGTCGGATTTTTGACCAATATGTGTATGTGTGTGTGTGTGTGTGAGATTTAACAATACATGTACGCGCCGTGGCTGTACTTACATACATTAATTATGGAAAGTCTGAAATTTTAAAGCTTGTTTTCCTCCATTGCCGCAACGGCTGTTGGTTTTGCAAGCGCTGCTGCCCTCTTTCTCGTCGACGGTGGGGGCGGCGAATGTTTGGCTCGTAATTTGCACATGCCGTGCGCGTGATAGCGCGGTGCAGCCGCGAGTGTTTTCGGTGGCCCAAAATGTCCAATAAATTATGCATTTATCATGTACGTACGTATGGAAAGAAGTGAATATCTTATAAGTTACATGGGATTAATAGATTGACTACGCGCCCGCCGCCCCCCCACTAGTTGTTGTAGTAGTGATGATACATGAATATTAGCAAGTAAATGGCGAGGATTTGAAAGTTTCGATAACTTAAGTAGCTAGTTGATGCTCGCGGCCTGCTGAGCGGGAAGCATGGCGGCGCCGAAGACGACGAGTCGGGCCAGTGCAGCTTCTCGTTGTTTACCTACACCAAAAAGCATGTGTCTATCAGTCTACAGCAAAACATGCATAGTTACAATGTTCTATTAATTATTCTTCCTTGAACTAACACTTCTTAGTAAAGAACTAAACCTGACTACTTCGCCGGGATATGCTTATGACTGGATAACGAGTTCATAACGCCACCCTTAGGTTGGAAAGTTGACTAGGTTGAGTAGTAGCAAGAAGTTTTCTTAACTCGTGTTTATTTTTTAGCAATTATTATTACAAAGTAGCTAACAAGCCACATGTCAGTAAAGGGATAAATGATTTTTGATATTGATCAGATCAACTGATATCTACCAGATCACTCTTTTGAATGTTAAGGAACAAATTAATTCCTGAGCACTCTTCCCTGACAAACTACTACTACTGTCTTACACCAGAGTTCGACTACCTCTATACGTCAAGAACTAACTTCAATCTGAATAATAAAAGAACTGCTGGAACGAATGATATGAATAAGAGGCCCAAAGTAGTAGACAGGGACAAAGTCGTCCTAGGCTGTGCAGGTTTAAGGGAAAGGAAGTTGGATTATGAGTACTGCCGACAAAAATATAGATCAGATCAACTAATATCTATCAGATCGCACCATTGAGTGTTAAAGAATGCATCCAAGGATCGTAATTCATTGTGTATCTTCCCTGACAAATTATGATGTTCCTAAACAAGATTCTTTGGCCTTCGCCAGAGGTCGCCTACCACTGAGCCTTAAAAATCAGCCACAATTTGAATAACAAAAGAACTTCTAAAAATAAGAACTAATAATAAAAAATCACTGATATATCATCCTTGAAGGAGCGCAGTTTTTGGTAATCGTCGCAAAAGGGGGAACATTTGATAGAAGATTTTTATGAGAGGGAACAGCATGGGTTATGATGGTGGGTCGAACAGATTGGCTAGGAGGACGAAGTTTTGTTCATATCTCTGTATTTATTATCAATTATTATTGTAACCTAGGCTGTGCAGGTAGAAGGGGGAAGAAGACGGAATATGAATACTGCCGACAAAGAAAGATAAGGGCTATTGGCATTAACTGGACATAGTTCGTCGGACCCTTAATAGGAGAAGGCTCTGATTGATCAAATATGCTTATATATGCTTATGACTGGATAACGAGTTCATAACGCCACCCTTAGGTTGGAAAGTTGACCAGGTTGAGTAGTAGCAAGAAGTTTTCTTAACTCGTGTTTATTTTTTAGCAATTATTATTACAAAGTAGCTAACAAGCCACATGTCAGTAAAGGGATAAATGATTTTTGATATTGATCAGATCAACTGATATCTACCAGATCACTCTTTTGAATGTTAAGGAACAAATTAATTCCTGAGCACTCTTCCCTGACAAACTACTACTACTGTCTTACACCAGAGTTCGACTACCTCTATACGTCAAGAACTAACTTCAATCTGAATAATAAAAGAACTGCTGGAACGAATGATATGAATAAGAGGCCCAAAGTAGTAGACAGGGACAAAGTCGTCCTAGGCTGTGCAGGTTTAAGGGAAAGGAAGTTGGATTATGAGTACTGCCGACAAAAATATAGATCAGATCAACTAATATCTATCAGATCGCACCATTGAGTGTTAAAGAATGCATCCAAGGATCGTAATTCATTGTGTATCTTCCCTGACAAATTATGATGTTCCTAAACAAGATTCTTTGGCCTTCGCCAGAGGTCGCCTACCACTGAGCCTTAAAAATCAGCCACAATTTGAATAACAAAAGAACTTCTAAAAATAAGAACTAATAATAAAAAATCACTGATATATCATCCTTGAAGGAGCGCAGTTTTTGGTAATCGTCGCAAAAGGGGGAACATTTGATAGAAGATTTTTATGAGAGGGAACAGCATGGGTTATGATGGTGGGTCGAACAGATTGGCTAGGAGGAAGAAGTTTTGTTCATATCTCTGTATTTATTATCAATTATTATTGCAACCTAGGCTGTGCAGGCAGAAGGGGGAAGAAGACGGAATATGAATACTGCCGACAAAGAAAGATAGGGGCTATTGGCATTAACTGGACATAGTTCGTCGGACCCTCAATAGGAGAAGGCTCTGAGTGATTAAATGGACAGGATGATGGAAGATAAACAATGCGGTAAATTTGAAGAACCCAACTGAGAAAATATCAACCCGACTGGCACTCAAACGCTAGATGGATAGCTGGGATAGCCAGAAATCAATGAACCACAAGCATAGCTTAATATAGAAAAAATGACATCTGTCTTTCTAGCTCCCTCAAAACAAGTGGTCATTCTGAGGAGAAAGGTGACAATGAGGTGGGAATGGGGGAGGTGTATTGAAAGCTGTGTAGCGGCACTGGTTTGATACGTGGAATCACATGGTGTGGGAACGTTTGACAATGAATGAAACATAGGGGATGATGCGAGATGTGATGAAATGTGATTGGAGAAGGAAGGAATCTCCTTACCATCACCCTCAGAATGGAAGATCAAACAGGTAAAAAGTTTTCTTAATTTATCTGTATGATTAGATTATTATTGCAAAGCAGTTAAAAACCACATGTCAGTAAAGGTAATGTTTATGATTAATGGTATAAATCAGATCAACTGATGTTTATCAGCTAGCACTTATCAATGTTAAAGATTGTATCAAAACAAATTAAGTCCTCTGGTATCTACCGTTTTCCCAGACAAACTATGATATTCATAGCCAACGTTTCTGGACTTACATCAGAGTCGGCACCTTGTTCGCTATGGGTCAAAATCAATGACAATCGGAACAATGAAGGAAGCTTTGGGCTACTAATATGCCATACCTGAGGGAGCACAGTTTGTAGTCATCTTTGCAAAAGGAGAAAATGGGCTAATGGCTTGCCGGGAGACGGAAGGAATTGGTGGTTACGGATATCCATAGTGGATATGGATATTCAAACATAGGTCGGAACTCGAACATGTTGAGTAGTAGCAAGAAGTTTTCCGAATTTGCGTTTATTTTTTATCAATTATTAAAAGGAATTGAAAACCACATGTCAGTAAGGATGCAAATGATTGATGTTATAGATCAGATCAATGGATGTCTATCAGATCACTGTTTTGAATGTTAATGATTGCATCAGAACAAATTAATTTCTTGGGTATCTTCCTTGACCAACTGTGTTATTTCTAAATAAGGTTCTTTGGCCAACCTCGGAGGTCGACTACCCCTGTGCACCAAAAACTAACCTTAGTCAGAATAATAAAGGAACTATGGGGCCACTGATATCTCGTTCTCAGAGGAGTACAGTATTTGGTAATCGTGCAGAATGGGAAAATGTACTAGGGGATTGTTGGAAGAGTGAAGAAATAGGTGCGAATTGCATAGATCATCCTGGTGATGGTAATCTGATATTACCATCAGAATGAAATATCGTTGCGAGTGTGTAGTGGCAAGAAGTTTTCTTAATTTGTGAATATTTATTACCAGACTGATTGATATCTATCAGATCACACTTATCAATATTAAAGAATGTGTTAGATCACATGCATTTTTTGGGTGTCTTCCCTGGTCCTAGGCAAACTGTCATGCTCTTAACCAACTCTGCTCTGCACCAGGGGTCGACAACCTCTGTTGACTGTGGGTGAACCACAATCTGAATAATAAAGGAACTTTTGTAACACTGATATGCCGTCCAACAAGGTACGCATTTGTAGGCCATTATTCCAAAAGGGTTCATCCCAATGGGTCATCTCCAAACTGAACAGGGTCACTCGAATAGACCTGCGGATCATATGTTGCCGACTACTTGTCTAAACCAGAAAATATTTAATATGTATATAATCAACAAATAAAACATTACCTAGATGTGTACTCCTTATTTTATTTCTCTTTTCTTTAATATAACGTGGCATTCTTGAACAATAGGTAATTTGTTCACGTTCTACTAGTTTTTCTTACCCGGTTCATGCTGTAATTTAATTTAGCGCAAAATTTATGCGTTAATGCGGTGGGAGAATGTTTGGAATATTTCCACATAGCAGTTATCTAGTCTGGCTGGGACTACGCTCACCTGCACTGATCGTGAGCGTACGATAACCGTGTGGGTGACGGTCTGCGGCTGGACCATGGGCATCGCCGGTAGCGTGCTCACACACCGCACGCTCATCGCGTCCACCCCCTGCAGATGCCGCCGCTCGATGCGCATCCGCAGCGGCTGGGTGCGTCGCGCCAGCACGTTGCTGTTGCGCGGCTGCTCGCCGCCTCCGTTGCTGCCTGCGTCGAGCAAGTCGGCATCGCCGCGCGCCGTTTTTTCGTTCACCTGCGTCGTGAACGACTCCCCGAGGATCTCCGCAGGCGCCTGCAACACACACCGAGCAAACGGACCATCGATATCAGCAAAATACATCGCATACGTGTAGCTTCATATATACACATACACAGTTAGAAAGGTTCATATATACATACACACACGTACACATATAGAGAGGGAGAGAATGGAGAGAAGATCGTCCCGAAGCACGATATATTTAGATGGCAATTACCACCACCACTCGTTGGGGGGCAAACATTCGCATTGGCGGCTGCCTTTCCACTGCTGCGCGCCGCAAATATAATTCGAGCCTTATTTTATTTCCGGCCCCTCCGTTTGCTCGCGATGTCTTTACGATCATTTAAAATACCTATAAATAAGGAATGGTTGTGCACGATTCAATAGGAGCATCTCTAAAGATTGCTATCGTGAATTACAGCAATCTTTAGGGTTGGGGCTTGTATTTGCGAGCATAAATACTCGATGGCGGCGGATGTTGGCGGTAGGCAGGAAGTGAAGAGAGAAACACTGGAAGATATTCACCGAGAAAGGAAAATATAATATGACCGTTAACTTTTACAGTGTTTTCTATTTCTTCGGCGACTGTCCTCACAGACAGGCTTGTGACATTTCCGTGGAGAACGAGAATAAAGGAACTCTCTGACAATTTATGTACAATGTGCGTCGATTCCTCAACGTTATGGCCACATCGTTTTTGGACCCTCCACTCGTAAATCGATTGCAGGACATTTATATTTGACCCGGCGAGCCCGGGAGTTGCATGATTAATGCGGTACTTCTTGATTCACTCGTCCGAGCAAGGGTTGGGCAGATTTTTCCTGCTTGGGACAAGATTGTTCACACCACCATTCTCCACTTTGATTCTCCACCTGAAGCGAGAGTAAACAGTCGGGCATTACAAGCAGGGGGTGATTTTTTACACAATATTGAGTTATGTGGAGAATGGTGGTATGACATTATCAGAAAACCTTTGAGTGCTGTCCCGCCAATATTGAAGAAGATGTATTGATGTCTTTAAATTTATGCTTTCGAGTAATAAACGTTGGCTAACTAAGGCTAGAGTAAAGGATTATTTCAGAATGGAACTGAGTAGATGGTTCTATGTACGAATATCGAAATCAAGAAAGTTAACAGAACAAATGTCGATGCAATGATATCGAAAGGAGCAGATGTTTTTATTTATTTTTCCAGTCAAGGAAAAACTGACAATCAGTGGAATAAGTCTGGTTCTTCCGACTTGCTTAATTTCGACATACCACTCGGAAGATAACTACAAAACCAAACTACGAACATTTCTTATGGGAGATGAAGTTCGGAATATAGACCCTGTGATTTGTAGATGTTGCTTAGATCATCCTGGTCAAAACAAATTTGCCAATACGCGATTTTACGATTACTTGGCAGCCTATGGAGCCTATCAAAGTTTATAATTTAAATGGGACTGTCTATAAGGCGGCATAAAAAATGTAATTTACTTAGAAACTAAAAGATCGTAGCATTTGTAAGTCTCATCAAAAAATGCAAAAAAAAGGAATTCTAACTAATATACAAGTACACGATTTTACTGTGATTTTCCTGGCGGCCAGAAAAGCCGATCAACGTTTATAATTTTATATGGAATTGTGAATAAGGCGATTAAACGTGTCATTTTCTCAGAAACTAGTGAAGTGAAACTCTTGTAGATTATTAACAAATGTTATATTTTTATAAAGTTATCTGAATAGGTGTAAACGAAATCTGAGTAACTTTTTCCAATACTTTTTCTGCATACATTGACCCCCACTCTCTATGTACTGCATTAATTCTGCCTTAATAAAGGTTATACTTTTACAAATATGTCTGAATAGGTGTAAAGGATGCCTGAATAACTTTTCCGATGTTTTTCTTTTCTGCATAGATTGCCCCCACTGTACCGTATTAATCTAGCCTGAATAAAGGTTATGCTTTTGCAAAGTTGCGTGAATAGGTGTAAATGATGCCTGAATAACCTTTTCCTGTTTTTGTCTGCATAGATTACCCCCACTGTACCGCATTAATCTAGCCTGAATAAAGGTTATACTTTTACAAAGTTGTCTGAATAGGTGTATATGATGCCTGAATAAGTTTTTCCAATGCGTTTTCTGCATATATTGCACCTACTCTCTCTGTACCGCATTAATTCAGCCGTAATAAAGGTTATAATTGTACAAAGTTGTCTGAATAGATGAAAAGGATGCCTGAATAACTTTTTTCAACGTTTTTCTGCATATATTGCCACCACTATCCCTGTACCGTAGTAATTCAGCCTGAATAAAGGTTATACTTTTACAAAGTTGCGTGAATAGGTGTAAAAGATGCCTGAATAACTTTTTCCAGTTTTTTTCTGTATAGATTACTCCCACTGCACCGCATTAATCTAGCCTGAACAAAGGTTATACTTTTACAAAGTTGTCTGAATAGGTGTATATGATGCCTCAATAAGTTTTTCCAATGCGTTTTCTGCATATATTGCACATACTCTCTCTGCACCGGATTAATTCAGCCGTAATAAAGGTTATAATTTTGTGCCTGAATAACTTTTTCCAACATTTTTCTGCATATATTGCCACCACTATCACTGTACCGTAGTAATTCAGCCTGAATAAAGGTTATACTTTTACAAAGTTGCGTGAATAGGTGTAAAAGATGCCTGAATAACGTTTTCCTGTTTTTTTTCTGCATAGATTACCCCCACTGTACCGCATTAATCTAGCCTGAATAAAGGTTATACTTTTACAAAGTTGTCTGAATAGGTGTATATGATGCCTGAATAAATTTTTCCAATGGTTTTTCTGCATATATTGCACCTACTCTCTCTGCACCGGATTAATTCAGCCGCAATAAAGGTTATAATTTTACAAAGTTGTCTGAATAGATGAAAAGGATGCCTGAATAACTTTTTCCAACATTTTTCTGCATATATTGCCACCACTATCACTGTACCGTAGTAATTCAGCCTGAATAAAGGTTATACTTTTACAAAGTTGCGTGA
>JAODAC010040009.1:0-50355 GCA_027575185.1 Mimaenictus wilsoni | reverse complement strand
ATTCCATTCTATTTACCTTTCTACTTTGCCAAACCTGCTTCAAATACGATCATACCTAAGATTACAGCTCATCAAATTTGAGACAATTTTAAAATTGTATCTTCCTGCTTAACTAATGATCATAGGATAATTCTCTCGACCTAAAAATTGAAACGATTGATTCGCCGTTTCGAATAAGATGATATCTACGGCCATGAGAGTTATAATATGCCTACAGCTTTTCAAAGTTTAAATATTATTCAAGGTAACTATTCAAGGTAAACAAATTTTCACAAAAGAAATTAATAAAGAAAAGTGGTTCGAAATAAGATCATTTGAAGTTCAGTCAGATTTCAGATTTACTTTGATATTTCATGGGAAGGTTCAACGGAAGAGGTGAGGTTTTTATAGCTTCCTTTTTTCCCTTTAGATAGTTACTGATTAAAAACTGCGCACCCATAAATTAATCACGTATAAAACGGGCTGGCCCTATCTAATCAAGGCATGTCACAATAAACCGTTTAATGTCTTTCATTTTTATTGAATTTAATTTTGTAATTAGTGAAAACATTCTCACCAAAATATATTTAGAATAAATTCAGTAAAATGCAATTATTCATTCCAAAGCACTATTATCATAATATGTACTTAAAAAAATAGATGTTAAAATAAAACAATATAGGATCATATACTTCAATAACACTTGACTATAGTATTTATTTCAAATTATGAAACGTCGAAGTTAACTGATAAAGAATCGCGTGATTTCCCTTGAAATAAGGTTAAAACACACATCTGCCGCCGCCGACACCACCTCACCACCGCAACGTATATATACCCACATCCGTAACAAACATATATGTTTCAGTTTTGCGCCAGCCGCCACCAACCGGCATAAAAGCTCGCACACTGGGCCGCCACCGGCTAGTTAGTTGAGCGTCGCGTTGCCGAGCGTCTGGACGGCGGCGTCGATGCGCTGCCGCCCCCACCGCTATTTACGCAAGCTGTGTGCCAAAGCGAAAGACACACACGCGGATAAAAAATCAACATGTAAACAAAATCGTTCCAGTTTCCATTAATCCAAACATTCGCCTGTGATTTTGGCCTCTCCAGCAATTTATCAGAAAAACTTTGTATAAATAGTGCGTTTGGCATTGATAAGTCTCGGGAATCTGATAATTATGCAGGCGGTGAAGCTGTAATCCGAGGAAGAATTTATCGCCTTGCTGTCTTGGGATAATTGGCGTTAAACAAACCTCAGACATAAAATTAACCTTCGTTTTTATGCCTAACAGTTACCAAACAATTTCTTCGCAAAGAAAGAAAAAAAAACTTTTGTTATAAACATATAAGAATAACACATAATAAAAAAGCTTGTAAAATGGAAACGACAGTTTATCTCACACCTGAGAATGATTGCGGTCACAGATTTAAGACTTGGTGGCAACAATTGAAACTCAAAGCAGCCGCACAGCATTTTTTCCTGTTTGTTGCGTTGATGACGTAAACAATCTGTGGTGGATTTGTGAGTATTAATCAGCAACATTTGGGTAATTTTTTTGGTTTGGATATCTTCACGTAGATTTTATCACCCACCTGAAGCAATTTCCTGACCCTCCTTACAGAATACCTCCTTAAATTAACTCTTAAATGTAGAAACCTGAAAAATTCTATGTAATTGTAGTAAAAACGATCGAGAGGTCATAAATTACATCCATGCAATTTCCCAAAGCTTTTAGTTCTGTTTTTATAGCCCATTTTTTCACTTTCTAGTCGACTTTATACCTTACTTTTATTTGAATTTGGGATAAAAGCTAAAATACGCCCTCTCGAGTTTACAGGCTTTCCGTGTCTTTTTGGAAAAGTAGCAGTTTTTTTGCATATCGTCAGCTTCGATGTTAAATCAATAGCACTTAAAACTTTGGCACTATATCAACAGAGGAATCTTGGAGGCATTTAGAATTAGGCGAATTGAAAATTGAAAAATTTGCTGGAAAAATGTCAAGGTTAAAATAATCCATCACAAAACTATGCAAATGTGTTTAAATTGCATAAACTTGTTTAAAAGTACAAAAGAGCTGTGCTTTTTAGTTTGTAAGAAGTTTCCTCATGATGACAAAACAGAAATGTTGACACAAACTTCCTTAAAGTTATCAATAGGTTGTTTACTATCAAAGTAAAACGATTTTACGCCATTATCTGCTATAAATGACAGTTGTTACGACTATTACTCGAATTTATCGTTGATACAATTTAGAATATTAAGTAAAAATTCTATTATTACCAATTTTCAATACATAAAAGTCGTAATTTTTGTATAAGCTATAAGCCTTCAAAATTTCTCTGCGGATATAGAGGCATGACATTATGTGCAAGTTTTATTAGCCCCCTAATAACTATGGAAATTAATTCTTAATTTTCTGTGGTCAAGCCAAAAATCGATGAAGAATTCAACCTAGAACATATCAAGTTATTTGCACAGCAGGGCGGCTAAATGTTAATTAAATCAAAATTAGCTATTAACATACGTTGCATATTAGGTGCTTTTATTAATAATACGTTTAATATCGCTTTTAATAGCACATATAACATACTACCATAAAATATACCCAGTCACTAGCCAAATATAATAGCAGTCAAATGATGGAATTAAACTCGGAAAATCAAACTTTGTTTTAAAATAATTTCCAAAATACACAACGTACAATTATCATTCATCGTGTAATTGATTCATATAGTTGTAATTGATGAATATAGTGCAATCATTAAGAAGTATAAAGTGAAAAAAACGAGGTTTCCGTGAAATGCCTAGGTTTAAAGTTGTCAATTATTTTCATATTTCGTAATCTTATGATTATGAATTATGCACCATGTGATTCAGCGTGAAATTGTCTACAAACTGATGCGACACTTTTCCTTTTAAATAATTAGAAGCGATATTATAACGGATGAAAGTTGAGTATAATAATGGCGACATTTTTGCAGCCAGAAAAATGAGTTGCAATGACTTGTCTCAAACATTGCACTTTTGTTTATATTTCCTGTACTCCTATGTTCACAAATCTTACACCAATTGAGTCAGAAGAAAAATGTCTATAATCTTCGCTACAATTTTCTACGATTAATTATTTAGGACTGCCATTTTGAAAGGCTAAAGTTGAGTCTAATAACGTCATCATCGTTAATCTCACAATCAGATAAGTGTCTTAAAGATTCCACTTTTGTTCAAATTTATCTTATCCTCCGAGTATAAATTATGTACTCATCCATTCAGGGTGAAATTTGTTATAAACCACCGGGACCCTTCTTCGTTTAGTTACTTAGCAGCGAAATTATAACTGATGAAAGTTCAGTATACTAACATTTTCGCAGCCATAAAGAGTTGAAATGCCTTGTCCCAAATATTGCACTTCTATTTATATTTACGAAATTCCTATATTCACAAATGTTATACCTAACGATTCAGAATTAAATTTACCTCAATACTGAGGAAGATTTTTTTCGAATAATTACTTAGGAGCGAAATTATAGCACGCTAAAGTTGAGTCTAATAACTTCTGTGTCGTCGATCTCACAAAGATAAAAAGTCGGCCTAAAGTTTCTATTTTTCCTTATATTTCTCTTACTCCACGGTTATAAATGATTCACTTTTTAAATTTTAAATTTAAGATAATAAAGAAAGAGTTTTACGTTTTATAGGTGTTCAGAGAATTAGAATATCCCGCAGAAGTCGATCGTTTGACTCACCTCAAAGAGAAAGTAAAATACCACCGAGCAAACTTCGTAGAATTGATCGTAAATGCAACTGACGATATTCCCAATCTCGAGGAAGAGTTAACCAAGTACGAGAACGTCCTCCAGGATGCAGTCAACGGTGGGTTAACCAGTTACAATGATTCGATCGAGGATCTCGAGAGGTGGACTATACTCAAGTCAATTTTCTTCTCATCCACTGTTATCACCACTATTGGTAAGTTTACAAACTTTTTATCAACTCAAAACTGAAACAAAGATCATTAAAGTTCTTAGAAGTTATAGTTCTTTATTACATTTATCACTGTGATAAAGTTCTAAGAACTAATCAAAGTATAAAGCAATAAAATATTAAATAAAACAGATAATGTACGAGGTATTAATAGAGCATTATAAATACGCGTTCATCATTTCACACGCGTGAATAATTACCAACGTCACTGTTTGGCATATATTTCGTACAGTGCAAATATTTTTAGAACGATAATCAACGAAACGAAAGTGCTTTTCAATGCGCAACGCTCCCGTTTTATGTGCTAGGTTCTCCAGGATGAGAAATTTTGCTGGCCTTTCTAGGCGTTGAATAAATCAAAGCTGTATTAATTAATGAGGAGCCACGCGTGCCAGGCACAAGGTACAAGATACAACTTATAATCAACAAGGGTTGTTCATTTTACTTAGTGCCTTATTTCGTGCATAAGATAATTATGTTTATGGGAAGGGTTTCCTTCGGTTTTTGGTGTTTTAGGCCTAAGTAAAGCTAAGAAAAATTAGAATGAAGTCATAAATTTTTGACTAAGTGAGAAATATGTTTGCCTATTGACAGGTTACTCTACAATTTGTGAATAACACCTGTAAATCGCAGTAATTTACAAATCTATCATAGGATGTTCTGAAATGAAGTTTAATAACACCCATTACGCTTTAAGTTGTTATTATTATCGTGTCACGAACCTCAGGTTTATAACTCAAACTGGGCTACTTAAAATTATATCTAAGATATTTTACCTGAATATTTTAATGAAGCACCAACATAAACGACAGTCATAGTAAGCTACCAAAAATACCTACATATAACAACACTAACCTGAATATCGCTGAGGCCTAAGTAAGACTAAGAAAAAAAGAGAATGAAGTCATAAATTTTTGAGTAAGTGAGAAATATGTTTACTTATTGACAGGTAAGTCTACAATTTGTGAATAACACCGGTAATTCGCGGTAATTTACAAATCTGTCATATGATGTCTCGGACTGCTCTAAGTTCGTTAAAGCGTGTTACGCTTTAAGTTGTTATTATTATCTCACAGACTCCAGGTTTTTTTGTTTATAACCCAAACGATGTTACGTAAAGTTCTAACGAAGATATCTTACCTGAATATTCAGATGAAGCATCAACAGACACGACAGTAAGCAACCAAAAATACATACGTCTAAGAACACTAACCTGAATATCGCTGAAGATCCTGATGAAGTCCTGGTCAGACAAAAACAAATCCCAAATTAGACAACTCACAATTCCCAAATCTAACATATCTAGCCTGAATGTTCTGTTGAAACCCCTCAAAGGCCCCACAAATAAGACCTAAATCCAAAATAAGTAACACCAACACACAAATCTAACAAAACTAACCTCAACATTCCGATGAAACCTTCCACAGGCCCCACAGACATAATCAACCTCAAATAATGCAACCCACAATACATAAATCTAGCACAGGCTCTACAGATTTAAATAAGAGCCACAAATATGCAATGCATAAATGTAACAAAACTAACCTAAACGTCCTGATGAAACCCCCTCAGGTCTTTTGGCCTTTCTAAGTGTTAAATAAATCAAAGATGTTTTAATTAATGAGAAGACCCGCGTGTCAGGCATAATGTATAAGATACAACTTATAATCAACAAGGGTTGTTCATTTTACTTAGTATCTTTAGAATCTCTATAATTATGTTTATGGGAAGGGTTTTCCGTGGTTTTTGGGGTGTTAGGCCTAAGTAAGACTAAGAAAAATGGAATGAAGTCATAAATTTTGGAGTAAGTGAGAAATATGTTTACCTATTGACAGGAAAGCCTACAATTTGTGAATAACACCTGTAAATCACGGTAATTTACAAATCTGTCATATGATGTGCCGAACTGAAGTTTAATAACACGCTTTGAGGCCTTTAAGGCGTGTTGTGCATTAAGTTATTATCGTCTTTTCTGGGAGCGTAATTTATTTCCTCTGGCATATCTTGAGGATTTGCATGTTTAAGAAGCCATTTGTAAGTGCTATTTAAATGGGTCGCTATTTTTACGTCACTTATCATTCGGCAAGTTAAACGAAAAAGCAAGTATTTCCTAGATGCATAAAAGACTAATCGATATGGAATCACGTGTCTTGGTAACATTATCTTGATGGAGTTAAAGACGCTCTGTCATGGTTCCTAGTGGATTCCAATTAGAAAGTAAAATGAGGGAGGAAAGAGGAATCCTATCGATATCATTCTCGAGTGTAATTAATATTTCCCTAAAAGCTATATTTTCCAATGTTTTTCGGTTTGTTCCCGTAAGATTTTAGACCATTATTGTGAGGATGTAATTAAAACAATTATAATTCGACGAATTTTATTCCTAATGGTCATTAAAGTGAATAATGTCGGTTTTTAATGGTTTTAATCTTTGTAAATGAAGGAGCAGGTATAATTTGGGGAAATTCCCGATTTGGGGTTAAATTTTACGATTGCATTGGGATATATATTTCAAATATTTTCAAATAATTCAAGTCGTTTTTCTCGAGCTCTCCATGGTGCAGTTGGAAGCTCGTTAGGCCGGTATCCCAAAGGTCGCCGGATCGAACCCCGTCTGGAGCTAGTAATTTTCTCTTTCCTTGTGAAATTTCAATTAATTAATTTCTTTGTCTTCTTCTTCTTCGTTCACCCGCCTTGTCGCTGACCGGCCAATGGCCTGTCATTCTTCCAGAATTTTTCTAGGTAACTATGAGCATATTAATTCCCTTTAGCTAGGTTGCTAGCTTTGCTCAGACTTCTATAAAGACAACCACATATGTTAATGTGGTTGCCTGAGCGAGTAAAGGTGTTATTGTCACGACCAGGATTTAAACCTGGATCCCCCTGCGTGGTAAGCAGCGATCATTTCTTTCACAATTCATTAATTGTGCTAAATTATTACGTGTTCTTCTTTGATATGTCTTGATATTGCGAAGAACTTGATCACAAAATATGTTATTAAACTCATTTATATGAATGAGAGTTCTACGATTTGTATACTAGAAATTATTTTAAAACAATGTTTGAATTTCACATTTTAGTTCCACCAGTTGGCGCTACCGTCGCGAGTTATATAGCTGGATGTGTTAACTTATTGAGTCGCAGTGTAGGTAACCCACAAAACACAAACCACAACCACACAACTGGTAGCCTACCGTCATTTATTATTTATTATGATTTATGATTTATTTGCGCAAGTAGTTCGCGCATCTCCTTCCTTCATGAATATGTTTAAGAATTATTGAGTTGAGTTGTTTTTAAGTTTCAGCAAGAGAAAGAGTTCTGACCATAACAATAACAGTTCTGATCAACAAGTAACGAACAAGAATCAAGTAGCAGTAACAAGAGTTCTGTTCATCAAGTCTCAAGTAAGAGGTCTGTTCATAACGTTTAAGGATCAAGGATCAAGTAATAGTTCTGTTCAAAAAGTTATACAGAAGAGTAATAAATAAAAGTCTTGATTTCATAAAGTTTTTTGAAAAATAAATTAAACCACCAAAAGGTAAACCTTTTGGTCACCATACGCCAATTGAAACTTGGGGTTCCTTGTATAAAGGTCACCCTGAGAACCAGACGCGTGTAACTCGCGTCGGACTTGGGTCATCTTACAATTAAACAATTTGAAAACTCTGTAATTATTTTTGCTTGTTTTCTATAAATGTTCAACTTTTCATGACGTTAGATAATAAACAATAATATGTATTACAAATAAATACTAATTTGTTCGAGTGAAACGAATAAAATACAAAGTACACAGGGCAACATTAAAAGGGTTTGAAGTGGAATAAAACACGAATATTAAAACAACTGCAGTGAAGGGGCAGTTACCATATTAACTTCCGCATAAGCAATGCCAAATTACGACGATCGTGAGGCGAGCCATTAACCTAGATATTTTTCCGTCGCGTCACGTTTTTATTATTTTAATAACGCACACAGTGTTCTGCGTCTCGCGCGTGTCATAGACTAAAGTTAACTTCCATGAAATTTTTATTGTATCACTGTGGGAAATATGCAACTTAAATTAAGTTTGCATGTAACATTTTTTGGTTTGTAACGTTCCATATTCAGAAACCAAAAGGAGGCATTTTACTATGTCTTGGAAAATGAAATGGAAAATGGTACGAATGGATTCTAGAACAATTTGGCTACTTTTTGATTCGCAAAAAGATTGTTGGAAAATGCATGCGTGTTTTGCGTGAGTAAAGTACGGTTAGGAAATTGTGCACAAACACATGCCCTATAAATTTCATATCAAACGATCATGTTTGGTAATTTGCATGCATATGCAAATGCAATGTATGCAACGGTGCAATGCATAATTATTAGGTTTAACGCGCAATTAACGGCTGCACATGAATGAAACTGGGTATAGAAAGAAAAGCAACTATTTCCACCTTTTGCTACATAATCTCAAATTCTTTCCAGCGTTAAAATGCTGGAAATATTAAAAATCAATGAATTTTGTAGTTTTCGATAATATCTTATTTTGCTATTCGTTGCTTCCGACTAAGAACAAAAAGAAAATAAAAAGGGCAAAAATAAAGATATTTTTAGAGTGACAATGTCGTTATTCTCTAGGGATTTAATCTAACGAGTAGATATTTTATTTATTGCATGTCACCCTGACTTTTTCTACTAACGAACTTCTTTCTACCAAATTGTAGCATTTCCTAGTTTCCTCTATTTTCGTCGCTTCGTTGTATCGCCGCCTTTACGAAAAATATGACCAACACAACAGAGAACATATCATAAATTATAGTGAACCTTTTTTTGGCGAATATAATCTGAAATCTGGAGAAAACCTTATTTTTTTATGCCACCTTTTTTTAGGTTAGTTCCCCTTTACTTTAGGTAGCCTTAATTTTGTAATCCCATTTCTTTTTGTGGATTAATTCAGCGACGACATTTGTTCCCAATTGTGAATAGGGAAAATACGAAATGAACGAAATCATTATTACATTATTAAAAGCTTGAATACGCCCGGAATATTTCCATTTTCCATTATTTAACAAGAGCAAGCACATCAACCCATTGTGTTCAATCATGTAGATGTGTTAAAATCTAATTAACGAAGCACTTAAATGGAATGACCACGTTCATCATCATAACGCATGCAAATATTTGATTTTTTTCCAGTTTCTCGTTGTTTTTCTATTTTAATGGAAGAGAAAAGATATCAAATGACTCCAAATGGATCTATTTGTAGTCCTTCCTAAGGGCGAATTCAAAATAGTTTGCAACTAATGAAGTTTGACAATTTCAACAACTTTTTTTCACTTCCGAATTGATTTTTCAGGAAAATAGTCATGTTATCATTATCAATTTTATAAATCTGTATTAACACGTTGACGCCTGTTGCGAATGGCGTGGCAATTTTGACCCTATTTTTATGTACTTCGCCGATTTATTTAGTCTAGACTTAAGTTTGTATATTACTTTTGTACAGTGGAGGAATTCGTCACACTTCAACAATCTCTGGGTCATTAAGAATGAAATATACGAATACGATAAACATAAGACACCCAGAGATAGGCGTGGATGACGCGACGGGCTAGCGCCTTGCATAGGTCTGGCTTTTCTCACCACCAGACGGGTCTCCGTAGACCTGTGGTGCTGTCGGTTTGTGCGCCTAGGCCCGAGATCGGAGAGTCTACCCCGAAACATTTATTGTCCCTCTTGACTTTTCAAGTACGGTTGACCGCATCTTCATTGTTAAGTTAATTGTTTACAACACTGAAAAATAATTTATCCACTGGGTGTTGCAAACCCGGTTTTTCTTCCTGGCCGCGGTATTAAATGAGAGAGACTGTCCGTCGCTCTCACTTTCACAACCAGCCGGCATTGGACAGTTCGTCCCTTCGTCCGAGCTGACCTTACACGTCAGCATTCAAATTCATCAATTATCGCTTTGACTGCAGTGGGTTAGTAACTTCATACATTATCTAGGTAATGCATGCATTCACTAGTTAAAGTGTTCATTCCTAAAGTGAGTGAACGCTATACATTGGCTGGAATGTACACTTTGACTGCAACATCTATAAATTGTACATTCATGCATAAATCAACAAATAAAGACGTTAAAACTTAAATGCTACAAAAATCCTAAGGAAAGAAATTTGTTCTGAAAGTTTTATACACCTATTAATATATGGGAATGTTACACTGTATGAATATATAACTCAAGCCTTAATTCCACCTTTGACTGACATACTTTTTATAGGCTACGGCGATGTTGCGCCGGTGACAATAAAAGGGCGAGCGTTCTGCATCGTCTACGCCCTGATCGGCATCCCTTTAACCCTCACCGTGATAGCGGATTTCGGCAGGTTTCTCGCCACCACCGTCTCAACGCTCATGGATCACCTGCCATCACCACCGAAATTTTGCAGGTGAGCTATAAATCACGCAACAGCCAACACAAGAAAAATACATAAACTTTATCGACCCGACCAAAACCGCCGTCCCAAACTTCAATTTTCACCTAATATATTCATGTTTTTGCATGTCGAACACTTCCTTTACCTAATCCCAATCCTTCATTCCTACCAGGCCAAGATTGCTACGTATTAATAATCTAGGTTAGTGGCCCCGGTGTCTAGGAGTTCGTATTTTCTCTGGAAAGCTTTAATAAAATGTACTATGACCTGCAATAGTTGTTCGAGTCAAGGTTGAGCAAACTGTTACTCGGCCGTTGTGCATTATTAAGTCGGCCGGGAAGGAGAGTAAAAGCGTTGAGATGCCAGACGCGCAGAAAAATTATGCTCGGCTCCAGGAAATTTACTGAATTTTCTATGTGTCTGCTAGGAGTAAGAACGCAACGTCGGGCGCTCGAAGGACTTCATTATACGCCCTCTCGGCTGTTGGCTGTCTTTTCGCCTATTTGGCGCTCGGTGCTGGTATGTTCGTCATTTGGGAGGACGACTGGACCTTTTTTGATAGTTTCTACTTCTGTTTTGTGACGATGACGACGATTGGTTTCGGGGATCTTGTGCCTGGTAAGTTTTGTTTTATTAAAATCCTGAAAACACCATACAACATTTTCATGAAGTAACATTTTTGAACATTATGTACTTTTAATTCCATCTTTCTGATGGTTTCTAACATTTGCTTGAAATATTTTAAACGAGAATGTCACAAATTACAAATTATTTTATTAACAAGTTAGTGCATTCTCAGAATAATATATGAGATTAGTCGAATTGAATTTTGCTCAGATTTGAAGAAAAAATTGAGTTAGCCAAATATTATTTAGCAAAACCGATATTTTGTTGGTTCAAAAAGGAATAGAGTTTAAACAAAACAAATAATGTTTGATTTATACGTGTTGGTATTTATGATGTTAGTTTGAGGTTCAGCGAATTGGAATTTATAGGATTTTTCGGCTTTATCTTCCTTAAAAGTCCTTGATAAAAACAGAGAAACCAACTTTAAGGTGAAAATAAGAGTCGTAAAAACAAACTTTTGTGCTTGAACATGTTTTTTTTTTCGATGTGTTTGTATTTATGTAAGCTCTCTGTAATTCTACGTCAAATATCTAACGCTAGATTAAATTTTACGGGGATTCGTCTTAACCCTTGCAGAACTAATGCAATTTTGTGAATTTTTCCAGTAAAAAAAGATTTACAATTAGAAACCACTTGTTTTTACATTTTCATTACCAGAATGTTGATAACCATATATTATTTACGATGTATGAAGTGAGAAATTAGGATTTTGTTTGTTGAAATTGATTTTGTAGAGTAAAAGGCATTTCTCCAATACTACAAAAACTACAAAATACGAAAAATCAAAAGAAAAACGATGAATATTTCTAATTTTCAAAGAGCGGAATCAAAGATTTGCTAATATTGACGGCGTAAATAATATTTTCGATAAAACTAATTGAGAATTAATATCATTAATCATATAAATCCAATTAGAAATTCACTAAAATGCCGAATTCAATAAAACATAGAAAATATCTTGAATTTGTGTTTCGCCAACGTATCTTTTCGTCACTAGATTAATTTTTATGAGGATTAGTTTCTAAAACAGAGCAATTTGTTCATTTTCAAGTATTTCTGCTAAGAAAAAGTAAAAAAAAACAAATTATTTTCTCTTGAAAGAATAATGAAACAACACCAAGAAATAACACTTACATTCTCATGTCCTTTGTCCTTGAAACGTTGATGGGACGAAAAAGTATAATCCCCAAGTGAGGAATGAGACAATTCTGTTCAATGTCCAACCATGTTTATCGCAATAGGCCGACCAACCTACATGCTGTTCGCCACCATGTACATCCTTATCGGCTTAGCGCTGACGACGACGATTATCGAGCTTGTCCGGCGTCAGTACGCGCAATCCTGGCGGCAGTTGCAGGCGCTCTCTGGACCATTCGCCGACAATCTGCGAAAGCTCGCCGAAAACCGCCCCGGTCTGGACGTCTCCGCCTTCCAGCAGGATTTACTTAAAGCTCTGACTGTGGTAAGTATAATATAGCATGAACTTTCCCAAGGTGTTTGGTAACACCCTTACCAAGAACCAAGTTGTAGCCCTAAAGTTTCCCTAAAGTTTCCAGGAAATTGCAGTTGAACTTTTTACATAAGCACAGCTGTGGTTTCGAGATAATACTGATATTGTTCATAAGAGAAGCACTTGAACCATTCACTTATCGTCTAAGCAACAACATCGTATCTCTATACTTCATGTCTGTTTTTTGGTGATTTAGGTCACCATTCCTCGAAAATTCAACGTTTCGCAGCGAAAGAAAGCCAAACTGCAGACGAAGAATGAGTGGGAGGACACAATAGAGGCCGTTATTCGCGATATAACGGACGGAAATCCGCGACAGAAGCCGCCGATCGTGCAAATTGTTATCTACGAAAGCTCGGTGTAAGAGCATTTGCATTCCCCTGAAAAAAATAAACGTTGAAATCGTAAATATTGTACGAGTTTCTTTTATCTAGAGGCGCATCGCTTTGCAAAATAAAAATATAAATAAGTATACAAATTGTATGTGTTTATCTTAAACTTCCTGACGTCCTGGTGCTGTATTCTTTGTTTATGATGTTTTGGAGTACTGGAAATCAACATATTCAAAGTTATTACAACGATTATTGGCATGAAAAAAATAGTTATGTATTTTCTTTATTTTTTCTCTTTATCTTGAATTTTGTTCTCTGGAATATGCCTGTTTTTAAGGCCAGAGAAAGTCTATTTTTCGAGGTTCCTCCATAAACGACAAGACAGCTAATATTCAAATTTTGATCGTCTTTCCATTGTTTCTTCGGTTTCCTCAGCCCAAAATGACAAATATCGCTGACTTTTAAAAGCAGGCAACCCGGTATACATAACAGAACTAACCTGAACATCCTGATGAAGCTCCCCACAGACAAAAACAAAATCAACCTATTATACATTAATCTAACTAGCGTTGCCACGACAAGCTTTCCTTTCAAGCTTCGTCCTGACAGGTATTTTATTTATGCTCTTTGCTATAAAATCACGCAAAACTACGAAATTTACATTCTAAAACAACAAGAGTATACATTTTCCTTCGTCTTTTCATCATTTATTCCACGAAAAATGACAAATATTGCATACGTTTACATGTAGTCTTGCTGTTCCTGCTACAAGAATCGATATTGGTAGTTTAAAAATTCACAGCACGAAGAAATGCCTCAAAAGAAATGTGATAAAATGAAGGCAATTTGGGGAAAGCTTCTTGTTAACCGTATTGGAAAAACGTATTTGAGTATTAAAGATGAAAGATATTAAATCTTCGAAATATGTTTCTGGTGTTTGAATTTATTGCTTTAGGGAACCTAAGGAAGTTAATGTTTTATTCATCGTGTAATTTCATGGCTCCTGATTATCCATTTTAATAAAAAAGGAAAATAAAGGAAATTTCATTTTAAACAATTTATGTAAATTTAATTAACAAAACTGACCTGGCTATTCTGAAGAACCCTCCCTACAGCTCCTGAAACATTGGACTCATCTAAAGCAATGGCTATACTTAACGCTAACAAAACTCACCTGAACATCCTGATGAAGTACCCCACAGGTTCCCTCTAACAAAAATACCGTTTTTTTAGGGTACACAAGTTAATGTTTTATTCATCATGTGATTTGATGGTTCCGATTATCTATTGCAAAATCAATAAAAATTATCTTTATATGAAAATAAAGAACATTTCTTTAAAAAAACGTATATAACTTTCTGAAATAAAGTAAGTTACATAAATAAATCATTCAACTTTTGTTTATTTGAAACCAATTTCTTTAATATTCCTTACAATAAATTGTCAAATGAAATATTTTCTTAAATATAATTAAATTTCCTACAATTTTACATAAAATTCTTATTATAATCAATACTGTCTTGTTTATTAAACTCCTTTCTTTCTTTTAAACTAATCATAAATCCATTCTTCATCTTAAGTGATGTTTGTCCAGCAAGTTTGTACTTATTCATAGCCCTCTGCGAAAATATCTGATACCGTCTCAAGATATACGTCAGTGTGACTTTAATAAGAAGATGCGCGTATCGCTGTCCTGAAACCAATACAATCCCAGGAGGAATCCAAAAAGATAGGCCAACAACGTTAGAATCACATCCATACCTACGCACGTCCTTTGGCCTGCTGAGAACGGGATAAAGCTGTATGGATTGCGCTTTTTGATATTCTCGGGGAGGAAATGATCCGGATTGAAGTCGTTCGCGTTCGGATATTGTGTCTCGTCGCGATGTATCGCCATGATACAAAGTAGAGTGGTACAACCTCGTGGGAGAATGCAATCCCCAAGAGGGATATCTTCCTGGGGTTTCTTTCCAATCATAGGAATTGGTGGGAAGAGACGCCAGGCTTCCTGAATGACTTGTTCCATATAGGTTAGGTGTTTGCAGTCTTCGTAGGTTACTTCAGAGGTTGGGTTTTTGAAGACGGAATCGAGTTCTTTTTGCAGTTTTTCCTGAAAAGGTTTAGAAATTTACAAGTCTAAGAGGGGAAGCAAATTTTATATTTTAAGCCCACCAAATAAAAACGAACTAACGATGAAGAGAACTGAAGATGAAACAGGAATAACAAGGTAAAGTATGCACAGAAAATCGATCTTTCTTATCTCTACAAATACCGTCAAACCAAACTAAGCCCTCCTTCGTAAATCTAACAAAACTAATCTAAACACCCTGGTGAAGTCCCCTACAATTCTAAGAAATCTTCTCTGAATACCCTAATGAAGCACCAATAGACACGACAGTTATAGTAGGCAAAAATACATACATCTAACAGCACTAACCTGATTATCGCTGAAAATCCTGATAAAGCCCTCGTTAGACAAAAACAAAACCCAAATTAGACAACCCACAATTCAAAAATCTAATATATCTAACCAGAATATTCTGTTGAAGTCCCTCACAGGCCCCACAAACGAAATCTAAACATAAACTAAGCAAACCTCACACATAAATCTAACAAAACTAACCTGAATATTCTGATTAAATCTCCCACAGGCCCCACAGACATAAACAAACCTCAAATTAAGCAACCCACAATACAAAAATCTAACACAAGCTCTACAGATTTAAATAAAAGCCAAAAAACTAACCTGAATATCCTGATGGAGCTTCTCACAGGTTGCCCGTCGAAAATGAAACCCGAACAAAGCAATACACAATACATAAATCTAAAAACAACTAACCTGAACATCCTGATGAAGCCCCAACAGACACAAACAGAACCCAATGGCAACTGAAGTCGTATCATGACCCTGAAAACCGAAAGAAACTCATCAAGCATATCCCACAACCCACTCAGTTGGCTGAAGATACTTAACAGCAAAAAGCATCGTCATAACTTCATCTTTGATCTCATCATCAGTTAAACCAGCTCCAGTCTCGTCGTCCGTTGCTGCAATAAACTTGTCGAGGAAGATCGGCCACTTGCTATCGCCATTCTCCACGCTACAGGCACGCCGTCGCTCTTTGATCACCTTCTCGGTCAACGGGTGCACCACATCGAGGTACTTATCTTGCTCCCGTTTCAGCTGCGAGTACTTGAAAATCACATTCGGCCGCAGCCAAACTTTGTAGGAGCGTTCATGTGCGAACCGACCTAAACGCTCCACGGCGTTGATGTAATCCATCGTCTGATCACCGAGTGTATCTTTCTTCACACCCATTGAGGTTTCTTAATTTGTTTATAAATATATTTGGTAATTTAATGATAATGAATGTCTCGAATAATAAAGAACTACTTTACCAAGGAGAGCAAACATTGTAGATAGACTCAGGTAAGGCTGAACATCAAATTCGTCTTTGTTGATATGTAGAGCAAGTTCATCGATTAGTTTACTGCTGTATTCACTGAAGATCTTCATATACTGACGGAGGTTTTGAGAGTGGAATGCAGGAGTTAAAAGTTTTTTGTTGTGTTTAAATTTGGCTCCTAAAATTAGAAAATTACTAACCTGGAGTTACTAACCCCTAAAATGCTGGAGTTTAACGTTTCTTTTAGTTTTGTTTAAGTTTAGCTCAGACAATTTACAAAAATCTCATTTCATGCACCTTTTTTTTAACAAATTTTTAATCAATTCTCTTTTTTTCAGGATTATTAACTTTCAAATCGTCATCTTACAAACTTAACAACAATTGAAAGTTTAATTATACAAGTTGCCAAATTGTCCAAGCCTTCAACGTGGCAACGCGAGGATTGAAGTTCATATTCGGCGTTAATTGATGCGAAAAGAAAAAGTTGTGGTCATTGTTGCAATTATGCAAGCCGTGGCCGATCAACGCACTGGATTGTCAAGTATCCACACGCTTGAGTAATGCAAACAAGACGCAATTACCCAACGCGCTTCGCTTTATTTTCGCCTCACTTTTTATTTCCTCTTATATTCATTTGCATAATTACCGAATAATACCTGATAAAGCTTCATAAAAGTTCGGGAGACTAGCAATAAATTCATAAACATTTAACTGCCAACGCAACAATGCCCAGTGCATGATGCAGTTTGGCTGTCGTATATACGAGCAATTTTCTACAGTTTTATTCAACAAAAATTCAAGTTTCTCAATGAATATGCATGGTTATTAAATAATATCTAGTTTATTTCGTTAATTATAAAGATAAATAACAAAGCAAGAGGTTAAAGTTAAATACAATTTGAATAGTTGAAACTAGTTACTTGTTCAAAATTGTTTAAATTATTTAAAATACGTTTAACAAAAGGGTATTTTACCTGAATAATTTTGTATCCGATTGTGCAATTCAAAATTTATGATAGAAACACCAACTTTAATATTTTCCTACGTTCTATACTGATTTGTATAGCTTTTTATAGTTGAAACTTTAGAATAAAACTGTAGTAAAAGAGACTTTAAGTATGTACATTTTGCTTTCAACGATTAAAAACTATGTTTAACATGTGTCTCAATATTCACCTAAATGTTAAGTATCTTAAGGACATTCAATTTCGGTGATAATGACGAAATTAATGTTTGTCATATTTTTAAGTTCTTGAAAGTACAATGTACATCATCGAAAATGGGCTCCGAACATTTTGTTAAGAATGTATGTTATATTGGATTTGGCAATTTAGTGTGAAGTTTGAATTATATTTGAGAGCAAGTACTTAGTAATGATTTTTCCTAGCTAATTCACATAACTACTATCATACAGTCTTATTTGAACGACTCCAGACTAGCTAGCATTGACATATCAAAGAAGAACATGTAATCATTTAGCACAATTAATGAATTTAGAAAGAAATTAATTAATTGAACTTGAAATTTAAATATATTTTACTATAAAGTGAATACGAGTTATCACTTTGTAGTTACGGACATGTTATCACAAGGTTTTTGAAGTACAATATAATATAATATCATCGTCATCATTAAACTCGGATTCTCTATCTACTTGATCATCAGTTCCCTTTTCATGACACAACAAATGAATAACTTCCTCATTTATTAGATTAGGACTACTTACTAAGCAGATTTGAGCTTTAATTGTAAAAGCTTCGTCTCTATATTTGGTAAGGCATTGATGGGATCTAGAAGACTCAAAATCTTATTTAGAGTTCTTGAACAACTCGTCTTTAAACCACATTGACCTCTTTTTAGAACATCCAATTCTTAAATAGTCTCTTTAAGACCGTACCCTCACGCATGCTTCCTCGGAGTATACACCTTAAAGTTCAAAATTCTTCTGCTTACACTCTTTGTCCTGTCACATGCTTGACTTGGGGAGTAAACTGGTAAATGTGTATCGAAATTAAGCGGCGTATAGCTCAGGAATTAACATTCCGATATTCCAAAATTTCGAATACTTAGGTTATAGACCAAAGAGGCATAAGTGATACAGAAATAAAAGAAATAATAAATGGAAGCAGGAAAATATTGGCATGTTTTAACTCTTTATGGTGGGACAAATCGCTGTCAAAGGATACAAAGAAGCGAATTGGGCGGACGATGGTGGAGTCGGTCTTGTGTTATGGCAGAGAGTTATGGGTAATTAACAAACAAATGGAACAACGTGTAGAGGCAACTGAAATGGACTACCTCCTCTGAAGTGAATAAGAAACATAGTCGTCAAAATCCTTATGAAAGAGTTTTTCGCCATTTTGAGTCGTTTGCCCAAAAATAATTTCTAAGTTATGTCATGCCTACAGTAGTATCAACAATTAATTAATGTCTCTCTGTTAGTTCAAAAATCATGTGGCGTATTTTGAGATAATATATGTCTAAAAACAAGTTATGGCATTAATAATAATAAAAGAAACATGTTTTTCTTGTGTCAATATATTTCCCATTTATTTCTACGAGAAATTAAATTAACATTGGATATCCACTATATTTTCACACACTTTCATGCTAATATAAGACGGACCATTGATATTCTGAAATATCGATATTTCTAATTTTTGGTATATCGATATCAAAATATCGTCTTGGAAATATCGATATAATCAATATCTCTCGCCCCATTTGTAATGGGTTTCAAGACTAATTACAATTTCCAACATGATCATGATTAACATGATCACTAGAATCATATGGAATCTCGGACTTCTTAAAAGGCTACAGCGGTGTTCCTAACCTGTATTCGCAATTTTTTGTTGGTACAATGAAATTATAAAATGTAAAAACTTGGTGTTAAACTCATAATAACGACGACAATCGATATTTAAAATAATACTGACAATAATATATCGCTCTAACAGTCTTTCCGCCAAATATAATTACAATAATACGTAAAAGCAGATTAATGCAAAACTAGTGTGGCAAAAAATATCAGTGGATTAAGAATTATTATATAGAACCTAAAATGTGTCTCTAAAAAGAAAAATTGCCAATTTTGAACTTCTCATAGGCCGATATATCGATATTTATCAATATCGAGACTGTTTTGATATGTCTACTCCCTTTGAAAGAACAAAAACCAAGTTAACCAAGAAAAACGGAGAGAAAACCAGATATTAGTAATTTTTTTAAACGAGAAAATTACCAAAAAATTAGAAATTTAAGCAAATACCTTCACTGATAAGAATACTTTCTCCCAACCATGGTCGCAAAAATTGATACTCGTCTGCCTTTACAGTCCCCTTCGCTTTCAAAATAGCTTCAGCATCTTTTGCAGTAAAAATCAGCACCGTCAACTTCGGACCCATCCAAAGAGCAAGCATTCTTTTGTACTGTTTATTCAATATTGCCAATTTTTTAAACATATCTAAACCAGATAAAATCAGAAATTAATTATAAATCATCTTCATTTCTCTTTTCTTTACCTTTTCTTTTCATACTAAAACTAAAACTTACTTTCAGGTTTTCCAAGAAACATCAGCGCATTCCCAACGATTGGCAGAGGTTTAGGTCCCGGCAATTTTCCACCCAATCTCACAACATGTCGTCGTTTTAAATAAATGTAGAACAACACCACACTGCTCCATATTAAAAATAACGGGAGGAGCATTATTTGTCCTTTTTCAACGTATGTACTTTTTTTACTTTGAACGTTTAACGATTAACAATTAACGAAGTTTCTTTGCAAATTAAATTATACTGATTGTCACACTTTTAATCATTAAAAACCGTTGTATTTACTTAATCACTGGATTAACTAATTAAAAGGGCGTTTCGTTTACTAACTGGGCACTTTAAATACAGTTAAACAATGGACAATTAGTTGGTGCGTTCTGCAAGCGTTGGTTGCATACGCCGAAATGAAACTAGCGACGAAACGCAAACGGTTTTTATATTTTTCTGTGGAGGTTGAATGTGAGACTGTCGGAGAGAAAAAAAAACAACAAAATCGTCAGACGGAGAAAAGGAATGTCGAAAAGTTTAAATACTTTGTAATTGCTTACATTAGATGATTCGGTGATTTGGTAGACACTATTCAAGCTTCAATTACGATGTTAATTGTTTGATTTAATTGTTTATTTAAAAAATTGTGAATGAAGTAAGTTTTATGATATTTTGGTTTGCAATGATGTAATTTTATTGATATCCTATTCATTTAATTTTCATTCTTATTTTTAGTGTGGTTTTATATTGTGTTTTCTTGTCTTTTAGTTAGAAAATCTTGATTTAAGTTTGATTAAGTTTGGTGTTTTACAATAGATGCTTTTCTACTCCTTTTGTATTGTCAACATTATACAACAGGTCAGTATCAGCATCGTTTTGATTAAGTCTTTATTATTTTCACTCGCCAGGAGAACATAAGTAACAGCTCGTATAACCCGACGTACAGTCTAATACAGGTCATCGGATAGAAGCCAAAATATATCACGAAGCAAAGAATGAGCGCCGATGACAAACGGGTTGTTCGGGCGAATTGTACATTTTTGAATTTTTATGTTGGCAACAGGTATGAGTTGGGTGCACTGCGTGGCATCGGGTAAGGTCGGAAGTCGAGCAGTTGTGCGCTGAAGGAAGGTTTTCTGAGGGGACCCGCTCTCTTGTTTCGGCCGTCAGAGAAGGTGGTTGTGCCAATAAACATCTAAAAACATCATCCGGCATTTATTTCTTCAGAGTCAATTTTAGACGCGCGACTGAGTATCGAAGTGGTATTCTCGTGTAAAAGCGAGCCGTGAAATTCGGGCAGATTATCCGGGCTGCCCAACACGGGTTATGGCCAGCGCAAGGTCTGGGAGTGAGGAACAAGGAAGAAAGGTGTGGATGGGGAATGAATAAATGAAATGTGTGTTATGTCGAGGTGGGGTGGATACCTGGGAGCATCTGTGTGCTGCAAAGGGGTGAATGCTTTCGGATGTAAGAGGGGGAATGTAAGAGAGTGGTTGGGAGAGGAAGGGAAGAGTGTGACAATAGTGAGGCAAATTGTGAATGAGAAATGGAAGCGGAGGAGAGGGATGACCAAATAGGCAGGGTGGGATAACATTCCACGTATGTATTTTTATTAGCTATTTTGTTTGTAATTGTTTTATGTTATATTTGTTAAAAGTGTTCGACGCACGCTTTAGTCGCGCATGCGCAGCAATCCCAACCCTATCAGTCATATTGGCGCTTCTTGTGCCGAACCTTTGTAAATAAACTTAAGTTTTTATCCAGCAATGCACCGAGTAAGTACGTTTTTAATCTCTCCTCGTCGTGTCTCGAACCTAGTTTTTCGTGATTTTTACGTGTTTATTCCGCTCGCCAAAGCCCTTTAGACAGGGCCCCGCGACCTTACAAATCTCGGGGTAATAATTTTCAGACAAGCCGCTTACGCGCATTTACACCAATAAAGGTATCTTTCTATTTTCACTCATAACAGTCGTAGAAAACATATAGCGTTCGATTCGCATGGAATGTCCTTTCCTTACTCACATGAATCACTGCATACTCTTGATGAAACGAGTACCATCACATGCTCTCTCTCTCATTGCGCTAAAGCCCAGCTTGAGCCTTGGCCGCCCTTATCTTTCTCCTCCATTCTTCCCTGACTTCCAATCGGCCTCCTCCCCAGCATTCATTCTACCTTCTTTTTTATAACAGCAATAACAATTACAATAAATATATAATAAATAACACAAATATATGTACATGTATACGCCATATTAGTAGTAACCCGGAACCGCGAAATTCGCATTACGTCAGGTTAACCCGCTCTATTTTCCTAGCGCAGTCTCCACGCTATGTTTTCGCGATAGAACCCCTTTGCTGAACTCCACTAGAGCTTCCCACGCTACCCGATTATTAATTATTTTTCCACCAAGGATTTCAGGGCATATTTCGCATTCGGCAGTGTCGGGAACCGATGAAGATTGTTGCGTTATTCCAGACACTCGATGATGTTTTGCATGTTGGGAACAATGATAAATATTGCGTCATGCCGTGCATCTGCTGTTTTTCAGAGTCAAGTGTTTATTCAGGCCACGCGATGGTGCGACGGCACATTATCGACACTTTGTCTTTCGCGGAACTAAAGCTGCATGTCGCATCTGCAATTACTGAGAATTGACGCAGGATATCGCACCTGTAGGTGATAATCCGACGGCGGCACCTGCCACCCGCAGCTTCGCGTGGCATGACGTGTCGCGCAATAACTTCTGGTAGGGGCGGTGAAAGTGTAGTGTGATTGGTTGAAGCCCTGCTAAAATATACCACGCCAAAGATCGCGAGGCGGGGAAACTTATTCTTATGCGTTAGTTCGTAAGATGTTTATGGAAATAAAATTAGTTGTTCATCAAACTCCTTCAAGTGTGCTCGCTCTTCTATTTGGCTCTACCTACAGACAGCGGGTAGCTGTCGACTTGCAGTTCTCTGAAAATATTATCTTTTCTTGTTCTTAACGGGCAGCTTTTCGCAGAACTTCTGTATTTTGGAAAAAGACGATGTGGGAATAGAGGTATAGAAAAGTAGTTGAAGAAGTGTAAATACTAAATCTAAAGCATGCCAGAATGTAGTGGGAAATGCCACAGATTTCCTTGTTGTGCCGCCTCTTGAATCTTTCGTTTTCCCTAGAATCCTACATAGTATTTTTGGTCTCGCTCATTACCAGATAATTGACTTGTACACCTTAATATTTGTATCATTGTGTACCTCGTTAGATTTAAAAAGGTTCGTCAGTGAGACGTACGCTTTATTCGGCATCATTATTCTGGCTTTGATTTCAGAGTCTTGCAGGCCTTTACTGATGATATTTGCGCTCAAATGCTTGAAATTATCCACTTGTTCCAGATTGTCTTATGTTTGGAAATTTGGTGTACCCGTTCTGCTTTGTACTAGCGCCTTTTGTCGATATTAATTAGGAGTCCAATTGCAAAATTCATTTAATTAACAAATATGTTAACTATTCTTTGTTTTGGAGCAAGAAAAAGTTGATATTGTTAAAATAAAAACAAAGGAGGAACAATAAAACCAATGAAATCGAAAATAAATATATGCAAACATTAACAACTCCTACAACTACAGCTGCCAACTACAAATAATTGATTAGCATATGTTTAAATAAATTACCACACGTTCATCAACAACTATTTATCATTCTGGTGATTTTGTTATTCATTCTCTAGACTCCCCAGAAGAAGAACTTCATTAATATATTTCGTATGTCATTAATTTTTATACACTGAAATTTTAGGAATATCAGACCTGAAAAATGTTCAGTTTGGTACTAATTGAATGAGCTCCTTAATGCACAATTGCATTACATCATTAAAAATGTGAAATTGTTTAAAATTTACTTGTAATTTGGATTTTCAAAAAAAACTAATAAAAGACAGTTAGAAACGTTAAGTCACATAATATTTTAGATGTTTTACTTGTTTATTTAAATTTCGTACAATACGTTTGATTAAAGATCCCTGCGCAAAAGTTGTGGCGTTTTAATTTATTACTAATTTTATCTGTGAGAGGAGATAGGGAATTTATATTTATATAAAAATTCTATTTTTGTTTGTTCGGGTTCAGTAGGGAATATTTGTTTGAGTGTTTTTAATTTAATTAAGATTTAATTAAGAACAAAATTAAATTAAAAACACTCAAACAAATATTCCCTACTGAACCCGAGGAAACAAAAATAAAACATATTTATATAAAAATTCCCTATTTAGGCACTCTCACTGATAAAATTAGTAATAATGTAAAACGCCACAACTTTAACAACTGTCCTTAACTTGTCCTTAACAACTTTTTGTTAAGGAACATCTGAGAATTTCCAAGGCTTAACCGAACCATCTTGCAACATCAGTGCGACATCTCAAATTTGCAAATCTTACATTTAGATAATAAAGGCCATACACTGAACGTATTGGAAGCAATCTACATAAAAAGAGCCATAAAAGACAATGATGAAAATGTTTTTCATGATCGGTTAGATTTACTTATCAACACCTCTCTAACGCGAACTTTGATACCTGCGTCTGTATAAATACCACTTTGTAACTTTTTAACATTCAGTACCTGATGATGCCGCATAGGTGAAATACGTATTGTACGAAATTTAAATAAACAAGTAAAATATCTAAACTATTAAGTGACTTAACGTTTCTAACTATTATAAACATGTTTTATCAACAACCGACAGAAGACTCTATTAACTATATTAATAAAAGACATTTATTTTTCATTCACGAAAACAATTTATTTACTATTAGAATAAAACTTTAAATATAACGCATAATCAGACATATTCACTCAGTATTCATCAACAACATACCTCTAAATTATTATCATATAAGCGGTTAGAGAAAATAACATCACAAGTGATTTGTTTTTGTTAACCCATTACGTTTTTTTCCTCAAATTTTTTTTGTGTATTTTCTTAAATAATTTTGACACCAAGAATAAAAATTGGAATAAATTACTCGTTCTTCTCCAGCTCCATGCAGTCTCCCGTCTCTTCTGGAATGAGAAAGAAAAAAACGATGCAAATTACAAAATTAGACTAAAATGAACGCGTTTTCATGCTCTTGTGTGAGGTGATGTTTTTTTTTGTTTTGTTTTGCTTTGTTGTGTTAAGATGATAATGAGTTTCACTCGCAATCGGACTGTTCAGAATGATCCGAACCGGACGTGGTGGCGGTGGCGTTCGATGTGTCGAAGCTGCTCTCGTTGCACGTGGAATTATTACCTTCATCCTTGGGTGTCGACGCGTGCAGGTATTCATCGATTTTCGCTGCGCCAAAGTCCCGGAGTGCGGTCGCCTTCTCCTTGGAGGCGTCCACGTAAGGTTCGACCATGGTGCGTGCCGTCTCCAAAGCGGGTTCGACGGTTTTCTTGGCGTTCTCAAAGACTGGTTCGATCATGGTTTTTGCACCTGGAGAGAAACGCATTTGTTTGATAAACAAATTAAGCAAAAATAATGAACCTACCTTGAACTGTAACAGTAACGGTACTTCCAGCTGAGGCGACGTATCCTTTGGCTGTATCCACTGCAGGTTTCATCACCGAACTGACACTCACTACGGTTGGATTGTTGGTAATGTAATCCTTGGTAGAGGTGTACAACTGCGAGAAGAACTAATTGGTCGTGGATGTTATATAAAACGATTTATGATCAATGTAAATCAATGAATCAGTCAAGAATAACTGACCAACGTTAGAAACTGTCGCAACAAAATGGTAATTCCATGCTATTCATTTTAGATTAATGATTTAGATCAGAGTTGAGATAAAAAACGAAAGGAGGGGAAACGAAAAACAAGTGAGAAAAGGCACTTACTTCTCCCGGTGGCAGTTTAACAGCTGGTACTTTCGCTTCAACATAGTCCAGACCACTGCAGATAATTCCATCTACTTTTTTGATGGGTCCTTCTAAGGAATGAACGACTGATCCGGCATAAGGTGTGCCAATTTCGACAGCTCTGTTGACGGTATTTTCGGCGGTTGAGATCGTCCAGTTTGTTAGGCTGTTGTAATCCTTTTTTTAAGAAACAAAACCAAAAATTAACATGAAAAACTCCAAAGAAGAAGTCCCCAAGACATAACACAGTCCACAAAACAATACACAAAAGGTTAAGAAACGAATGACTAAAAGACTAAAAAAGCCCTAAACAAACATAAAGGTCCCTAATCGGATAGTAACCCTCAGCACGGTTGCCTAGTCCTTCAGTGGTGGTGATATCCCAACCAACACATGATAAAATGGATACCAAACACTACAAACGTTCTTGGTAATCACTAACATCACTAAATCACTAACCTCAAAAGTAAGAGGGAAAAAGGTGGTTCAAAGATCTTACAGAATTGAAGGCAAAGGTTTCCTTGTCACCAGTTCGCGGATTCTCCGCTCTTACAGAAACAATACATACGCCATAACTACCTTCCCGACACATATATTTAGTTTCAACCTCTTAACACCAGAACAAGAAAAAATGGAAACTTCTAATCACCTTGACTTTTCCATAGATGTGTTTGCTAGTCTGCAATGTGCTTTCGACCATCGGTAACTTCGAAATCCTGTTGACACTCTCCAAAGACATGCCGCTGTTTTCCTGTTTAACGTCACCAGGCATCTGAAAAATATGTTTCTTGTCAATAAAAAATAATAAACCCATCCTTGGAGTCATCATGAAGCATACTTCAACAATATGAAAGTATGGATTTGGTTTCATAATCATCAGGTCATCACTGTAGTATTTCGGGAATTTCTGCCGCACCAAGCTTGCAGTTACACGTATTTCCGTCTCCCGTTTGGCCGCCCCCCATCCAAAGGTCTCCATGACTTCACAAATTGCCCTTTCCATGTTTCTTACTTGTAATAATATCCACCCCAAAAAATCTTTGCTTTATTTAGTCATGTGTTTGTTGTACGCTTTTTTTGCACTTCGAATTTGGAGTTAATGTTTGCCAATATTGTATGTAAAACGCATGGCTTGATGCAATTGACGTAGTCAATGAACAATATATTGATATAATTAATAAAATGTTGCTAGGTGATTTACTATGAGTTATTGATCAGATTGGACGATTATTTTCTAAATTTCCAAGACTGAGAAAAAGGGATCAAAGCAATTAGATGGACATCGTCTAGGGGTTTAAAATTGTTGAGAATAATTTATCTGTTTGGCTTGATAGTTTTATTGTTTAATCATTCGAAATATTGTCAATAACCTGGAAACAATCATATATTTTTCGCTTATTTGTTAAGAAAACTATCCATATAAATATTGAGCAAAACGATTTAATCTAGTGAAATAAGATGTTAATATGAACAACAGTATTATACATCATCAATTATTGGCATTTCTTTTACAGTATTCCAATTGTTCTTAAAATCATGCTTATATAAAAAAAATGGAATAATTTTAGATCAAATGTACCGAGAACACTAAATAAATCAAAACACACGATTTTGTTCAGAAAATTATCAATATTATCAATAAAAAATCCCAGCATAAAATATGTTAATAAAAACGGCCTGTATACCGATTTTTAGACACGGACCCCCCGCGGTGCGATCCAGACCCGGTCGAATCCAAAAGATTTATTGCTATATAGACATGAATGTGCTAACCAAATCAAAGCATGTCCGACCTCTTGGACTGGATGTTTCAGAAAATTCAACTATGTTCAGTGTTAGGCTTAGCGTGTTAGACAAAGGCACTGATGGTGCTGGAGAATTCCTAGAATTCATACGGTTGGTACAACCTACCATCCTATACTGTCATTTCTTCATGCATGCTCGCTCAGTCTTACTTAGGTACCTACTCCTACTCATAGCCTCAATGGCACAGCTTGTAAATGGACTTGACTTGTAAATGACTTGACTTGTAAATGGTTAATATTTAGTCACCGGAAATATTGAGTTTGGGACACTCTGTATCAGTTGTGAAATTTGAGGCACTTTACAACTTGTTGTTCTTATATAATATAATATAATAGGACCCTAATATGTTGTGGTAAATACTATTAGACCGCATTTTGACAAGCAGGTAGTCGCTTTAATGTGTCTAGAAAATGGGTGGCACTCGTAAAATGAAATGGATAAAAAACGAAAACCGATCTGAACATGTGTAGAAGCCATGAATCCATCAACGGTATAGACGAGGCCCACACAAAGGCGCATCAAGCTGAGGCGACGGGTGGGTTCAGAAGAATCGTTTAGAGAAAACTACGTTTTTATGAGTGTCACCCATTTTCTAGACACATTAAGGCGACTTGATGTTGATGGATTCATGACTTCTACACATGTTCATATCGGTTTTCGTTTTTTATCCATTTCATCTTACCTACTTTTCGTTAGGAAGGTTCGTTATCTTCACAGCGCTTGTTAAAGTTTGTGAAGCCCGACCAGTTTAATTATCTCTTTTTAACTACATATGTTTGATAAGAGTAGGCATAGAAGCCCGAAGCCGGGTGTGAATGACCCCTAAGACACTCAATATTGGAAATAAAAAATACTCTATCATTTTTCACAGATTCTTATTCCCAAAACGCCCGAATAAATCCTAACAAAACAATATGTAAATAAAAACCGATATTTCTTGCTACGCCTAAAACGTGCTCGATTTATACCCTATCTATAAATCTACGAAAAATATTATCGCACACCATAAAACACGTTCTAGAACGAAAAATACGATAAGTCAAGGTCGAAAACATACGACTACAAGATTGCAAATTGATAGCATTCAATTTTTTGTCGTTATGCTTGATTCCAAAACAATCTATATACAATAAAATTAATATTCCTCTGATTGTTTGAATGAGGTACCACTTTAAGACTTTAGAACCTCAAAGTTTGGGTGTAATTACGTTATTAATACAGATAAAATTAGTATAGATAAAAAATACTTACGATTGAAATATGGTTGGATAAAAACGTGAATCAAACCGCAAAATTGACGAAAAATACAATTAACGACAAACACGACGAGTATTGTGCGAAACGATGATCGAAGAATGAAATTGTAAAAACGTGTCGATGACCACGTGCACCGTTGTGCGTCGGGGAATAAAATGAAGCGAGGAATAAATTGTGAGGCGCGCAATGAACGTGGTTGACCGAATTGATAAATCGTCTGTGAATGCAGTCAATTGTCGCGGATGTTGGACATTGTCCGGCGTGTGATTCGTCAGGAACTGGTTTTCCTGACTCTCAGCCAAACGCACAACCAGGGCCAGTCTCCTCCAGACAGTCCATAACTCGCAAACGCATTATATTTATCGTTGATTGATTTAATTGAATTAATTTAGAGCAGAGTTCAAATAACAACGACCTAGAAATGTACATCCGTGATTTTTGTTGTTAGTGATTCATAATGTTGTGTGCGTGATTATTTTTCATATTTATTGTAAATTTGTGATGCGAATGTTTTGAAATTTTAATTACCGTGTGAATTTTGATTGAATGCTTATCATATTCGTGACCGATAAGAAGTTAGCAGCGAGCCTTCCAACAGCGAGATCAAATTGCCCTATTTAAAATAACACGTAAAATAAAATTTTGCCATTTGCACTGGAGCTTCTAATATATTATAGATTGTATTATTGCTATCAGATCCGTAGTCTTCGTTTTGTAATATCGGATACTGAACGTATGTAATGATCAATTAAATTGGATATCTCTTATGGAAATTAACACGCAGGACTATAAAAATCCTCACACCTTTTGATCAATCAACCGTATCTAAAAGGTATTTAACCAAAAAAATAACAAAAAAATTTCGTCTCCCCATCCCCATGTGTAGATTTGTATACAGTAGGAATTTTGTAAACTTGTTTTGGTTTTTGGAAAAATATAGTCAGTCTTGAGCATAACTTTGTAGACTTTGGTTGGGCCAGAATTTGTCATTCGAAATTAACTCGCACGTTAAGTACCCCAATTCTTCGTCGTGTTGCCAAGTGTTGCGAAGCAACATTCCATATCAAGTAAAGGACTCCGATCCTTAACAATAATAATTCATAATATGTTTGATAATGTTGTAAAATCTAAGAAAATTGCAGTTTTTATAAAGTTAAATGAGTTGTATGCTGTTTTAACAGTTGTAAACGATTTTTTTGATGATTTTGTCGAGTTTTATAAATTTCCAAGAACAAAACATCTCACAAACTAAAATGTCTCGAAATTTTTAAAAATCTAGATGAATATCACGGTATAATAAAGTCTAAAAACGTTTTTATTCCTTTACTATCATAAAACACATATAATTACAATTAAACATAATAATAGTACCATTACAAAGTAATTTAGTCATATTATAGTTAGAATATTTCATCAGTGAATAGAACTAATAGAATTTGTGCATATGCGGGCATCAATTGTCCATAATAAAACCATTATAATCTTTTATGGTATATTCTTATTATTAGACTTTTGATAGACATAACAAGAAGAAAAAAGCACAATGTAAAGATATAGAGAATATATGGCGAAATTCGCAACAATTGGCGATAATAAAAAAAAAGTATAAAATTATTTACCTGTTCGCAAATTTGGACAGTATTCTCCGTAGTCATTTTGTGGCTTTGCTTTTCTGACTGGTTGCTTTTCTGATTGCACAATAGACAAACTTACACAACTTTAGACGCACTGTGTTGGCTTTTACGACTGATGTTCATACGTTCATATCGTCGTATTTTATTTATATTAAGTCAAGATTAGCACTTTTGATTTGATAAGGTCTAGAACGCAGTACATACAAGCCGCGATCACGATGAGTAAGATATCGACTACTTGACTTTAATACAATGTTCATTGTACATGTACATGTGATGAGTGCAAAGTTCGGATATGTTTCATCAGCTTGCGCAGTCGTTCAGTGGAGCGATTCCTAAAAAAAGCGTCTTAAATCGACGCAGTGACGCGTGAGCGCTGAAAATACACATTTTGCGTCTCTTTAGGATGAATTTTAGCAGATTTGGAATAATCCTATGGGGATAAATGATACAATTTAAGATAGTGTAACTCTTCAGCTTTAATGATCAGAAGTTAAAATTTAAAATTGTTGGTTTTTACATAGGGTTATCAGGGATTGACTTTACCTTTTGATAACGATATGAAGGAGTAGAATGTATCCTAGAAGTTATATATCAAAATATTCTCTATTTCATAATCTATTAAATGGTGTAGTTGCTATTAATATATTATTTGTGTACAAGCCTTTTTCTAGGGTATATATAGGAGCGTGTAGTGGACTGCTTGTAAATTGTTCGTATACGAGTTGGGACTCTATGCAGTTTCACTTGACGTAAGCGGCGCACATTTCACGCGAGCACAAAAATCGTCGTTCATGCAACGTACATATGGACGATTAACATGGGGTCCACTGCGTGCTCCTATGTATACCTGAAGAAAAGGATGATACACAAGCAAGATATTAATAACCTATATATCATTAAATAGACTATGAAATAGGAAATATGTTATTATCTGACTCATTGAATACATTTTGCTCCTCCATATCGACAACAAAGATTAAAGTCTATCCTCTATTGCTGTGTGGAAAAATAGAAAATTTTAAATTCTAATTACTGATTATTAAGGTAGAAAAGTTAAGCTATCTTATAATGTAATAATGGTTTCGATAGCATTATTATAAATATGGTAAAATTCATGTTAAAAATACGCGAAATGTGTATTTTTATCGCTTACGCACCCCAGCGACGGTTTATGACACTTTATTCTTGAAATCGCCGCAGTGTATATCGTCGTCAGAATCTGAGCACTATAGCCAACATAGCAGAGTCCCTAGTGATTACGACCAATGACTCACTTTTTGATTCAATTATAAATTGTGAATTCGACCTTAAAATTAGTATTTTATTAATACTCTTTGGATTCCACTTACAATTAATCGAAACGCATCGGGTCTAATATGTTTTGTCTCGATTAAACGATGTTCCATTTATCGGAAATTCGGCATGAGTGAAAAGGGAGGAATAAATTTAGGATTTGCCTCTAATAAGCCGTTTTCCCGATTATCAGATATCCGAATTAAGCAAGGTCTTCTACAGATGGTTCCAAACTGGGCGGCGTGGACTAATTCAAGGGAAGGCGCGAAATTATACGGGGATCCCTCTAGGAACTAAACTATTGCCGTGACATTACATTATCACGAAAAGAGAAACGTATGAAGAGAATAATTTTAAACATAGGGTCGCCAGAAAAGTGTCTTAAAACGGGTGGTGAAGGCACAGCTAGGATATCTCTATATGTTTATTAAAATTATTAAAGTTTGAATATAATTCTTTAAACTAGGCTATGACTTCAAATTAACATATCATCGTTAATGTGGAGCAAATCAGAACCCTATGTATTTTGTTGTACAATTTCTTTCGTTTCCTTAGAAATCTGAAAGCTTTATTCACAGATTTTTATAGCTATGGGACAAAGGATTTAGTCGTAAAGTAGTAGCCCATTTCCTTACTCCCTGTGGAGAAAAACATATCATCATAAATTAAAAGAAGTCATAAAAGAACGCACTTAAGGAAATCTCTACATCCTTGAACAGTTTTTTATCCTTGTTTTGTATGTTATGTATATTATACCTATAATATATGTTTTGAACATAATGTATTGTATAAGTATGTATAACCATAGATGCAATAAAAAATACTTGTTAATCATATAAAAGTTTACATCAAAACATATTTTACTATAGGCAACCCAATAAACGAATATTTACGAGTAAATACGGAAATTACTGATTAACGTAGTAAAAGACCGCGAAATTTATTAATCTTCTTTTAATTATTCTAATTTTCTAAACCATTTTTACTATTCTAACTTCGCACTTTTTGGCAGTAATTTCACATGGTTCATACCATTCATACATGGTAACATTAATATGTATTGTCACATATACTGAACATGATAGTATGCAACTTTATACACATGTTATAAAAATTTTAACCTAAAAATATTTTACAACCACATTTTGCTTGGAAACAAGCTTACTTTTACAAACACACACACACTTTAAACAAATAAACATGGGTGAATCTGTACCAAATCAACCCCAAGCTTCCAACAAGACAAAAAAACATAAGAAGCATAAACTCCCAGAAGAAACAACCCCACTAGAAGAGCAAACGACTGAAGAACCTCCACCGAAACTTCGAAAACCCCAAGCACCAGTCCAAAAATCTCAAAAAAAGGCCAAAAAGGAGGAGAGGGATCAAAAAGAACGTGAAGCCAACCTTGACAAATACAAATCGAAGGTAACTGCGTACCTTCAAATATGGAAACATGATAAACAGAGCTGGAAATTCAACAAAATGACACAAAATTGGATGGTTACACATCTATACGACGCTGAATTGATCCCTGAATCAGTGTGGTCTATTGCTTTGGAATATTTAGCAGGTAGTAAAGGTGCCGCTAAGAAAAATGTCATTGATACAGCCACGAAAATCATAGAAAGTGCAGAAGATATCGATGAATCCGATGAGAAATTGGTAACAAAACACTCTAGAGCGAAAGATATTATACAGACAATTGTTGAATGAGTTTAATATATGATGTATGAATAAATAAATAGGTTTATAAAATTGTTTTTATATAAAAGTCGTGGTGATGGCGAACTCGATGCTTTTGAATTTACCACTAGCGACATCTGGTATAACCACCAGTTTGCTCAATATAGTGACACAGAAGGTACTGAAACGAATTTGAAATTGGGCGTATCAACTTCAAGCTCGTGAATAGAAAGAAAAACTGGAAAACCCAGGATTTTGGGCAAATTTCACAGGCCCAGTTTATATCCTACAAACAACTGACTGACGTGTACGCAACATAAATAACGTTTCTAAAACTTCTTCTCTTTTAAATTGTAATGTATGCAACTAATAATACACAACGAAAAGAAAATGTAGGCAACGCAAACAACCTTAACTTATTCTTCTAAACGAAAAACATGGGAAGAAAAGAAAAAAGTGCATTTTCAAATGACTTAGTCAATCTTTCAATAAATAAACGTTTAAAAGTTATTTTTATGAAGCACTAGTGCTGGCACCATCCTCCCTACCTTCTACAACTTCATCAAATATCAATTTCTCATACAAACTATTCTTAACTGGCATGTGAGCTTGCAGAATGTTGGGATCACCAAAAACAGGCAGCGGCAGTTGTATATCTTTAACCGAAGCTTCTCGATTCGTGAACTCTCTGAGCACGTAGTTCGTGCTCATATCATGGAACAACCTCGTGTCGTTTATACGCACCATCACATTATCCACGCGCAAAAAGAAACGAAGTAGAACGAAGAACGATGTTGGCATCACACGGATTTTCACCGTGCACTGAGCGATGCCATTATCGTGGAGTTCATCTTCGTACAGCATTAGCTCCTGATAGAAGAGGATTTTCTCTTTTTCTTTAAGGCGCTCCATGTCTATACGTTCGTCGGTTGTTTCAATTTTACAATTGCCATGAATGCTGCCTTTGTAGTCGGTGGAAAACGTCCAGTCGTAGGGTTTTATTTTTTCTTCGAGTAGATGTGCTGGTCTGGAAGACATAATTTTTACTCATTTGCATATATTTATAGAAAATTTTAAAGTCATTCAAATGATTGTTAATTGAACTAAACAAAATAAACCTACCTAGATTCTTTCCATGCCTCTGAACAAGCCACACGGAACGGCAAACTGTTGCTGCACACACCTTGCAGAGCATCTAAAGAGTTAAACTCGATCGTACCACCATTATTATGAATCAGATAGAGAATATTGTTCGGAAATACCATCTCTGGAAGGTGGGGTATCTTCAAAGTGTTGGTATAACTGAAAAATAATACATAATTCGTGATTATTAGCAATGACTAATTGTTGTTATGAACGATTAATATTAATAAAGACATTAGATATCTATGTAAAATGAAAAAGTCTATACGTACACACAAAATGTACATCGTTCTGTACTTGTATTAGCACACTTATCGGCTGTGGTACACTGCGAATGTAAAATATGTGACTTTGTGTATTTTATCAACCAGTTGTCGAATTGTTGCTCTTCGCTGTTCACCGGCAACCGTGGTATGTTGACGTCCGACGGTGTTATCGTTATGAGCGAAGCCATTTTAATGTAACTCCAACAATTATTGTGATTACCAAGTATACTGAAGGAATGAAAAAGAGGAAATGTTACATATTTTAGCGATATTCACAGGAATCAACTTTGAGGTTAGGTTGTCGTTAGACAGTTTGAAAATAAATAAGACGAAGTTATACGAAAGTAAGCGGAGATATCCGAGGGATTAAATAAATTGATTTTTTGGTTATCAGCAAAAAACGTTGAAGTTTGAATTTTGAAACACAGAGGGCGCTGCCTTTTGATATTCTGCTAAAGTAGTCTGTACATTAAAACATGTAATCATAACAGCGCCATCTGAGTTTATCGAGTACTTATAGAAAGTTCGAACTTTCAAAATTTTAGGATTTTTCAAATTAAAGAAAATACGACATAATTTTTAAAGTTAATGTATTAAATATTGTAAATTTAACTTTAAACTTAACTTGTATTTTCATGTATAGAGGGTTGCCTATGTTAAACTAACAAATTTCATAAATTATGAAATATTTATTTAAATATTATTTTTTTCAACCAAGATAAGTATCTAGATTAATTTAAAAGTACATAGTAACAGAAATACATATAAATATTGTTAATTTTATGATAGTTTACTGAATTTATAGGAATTATCCTTGCAATTTGAAAGAGTGTCAAACTTCTATCAAAAATAATTGAGGTTATCCTCTGAGAAGAATAACAATTGAAGTTATTGGTAACAGGTAAATTTTAACGATTTATAATTTTATTTACAAAATAATTATTTATGAAGGTGACTTTTCCAGTGCTTTTTCCTGCTGCAAATGACGAAACCTGCGTTGAAGGCAAGCGCTTCCATTGCTTCATCACCTCGACGGTGTGGGTCGTGGCAGTAGCAGGATTGCGACCGTGCGCGGCGGTCACTCGGTCAGTGTGTGCATCGCTGCTTGTGCGCCCAGCAGCACGGACGCGGGGCAGAAACGCTTCGACGATGATTAACTGAAATTGTCGCTGAATTGCGCCACGCGAAAGGGGAGCGCGCCGCTTTTGCGCCCGGCCGGAAGCGATCGCGAAACAATGATATCGCACACATAGCGTCCGCAATCTCGGCCAGCCGACCGAAAAAAATCACACACCAGTAGAGGCAAAGCAGGAGAAACAGCAGTGATACTAGCAGCAGCCGTACGAATACCAGCGAATAAAATAACAGCGAGACGAATAACAGCATTGCGAAACGCAATACATTCCAGCAAGTGTACAGCAAACAGAGCAACATGAGCGTCGTCCTTCGACAAATCAACAGCCTTGGCTGGAAGCGCATGTTTATGCTCTTCTTCACCTTTTGGTTGCTCATTTTTGCTCTGACGGTGCTGCCCATGTTCAACGCTCAGGTGGCTACCAGTGATGTGAAGACGGCGGAGAGGTTGGCACGCGCTCTCAGCGAATTGGAGGCTTTGAGGAAACAAAATACTGAACTACATGAATTATTTAAAGATATTAATATTGGGTAAGTTATTTTCATTATTTTTTTAAACTATTATAATATTTTTCTATGACCACTAATCTTTATTTTCAAATATATACTAGTAGCTTTTAGTATAAAGGAACATAACCTATTATTTAAAATCAAGTGACTTAAGCTAACAAATATACATTATAGATATACTGACATAACCACAAAAACTTAAAAATTTGAGTTATTTTCAATAAGACACGGTGTTTGGCTGATTATAACTAACATAAACTAAATCTGATACAGTAGACTTTGCATAATCTGCACATATCTTCGCTTATTCGGAACCACATTCCGTTTATTTAGAACTGAAATGCATGTGAATGCAACTTAACCTAAAAGAAATGCAGCTAACCATATTAAAAGCCTATTAGTGTTGACCGAACTTAACTTGAACATACCTATCTATTTTTGTGCAAATTTTGTGAAGGTACATGAAGGCAGCTAAGTTTTTAGTTTGGCAAGTTTGACAGTGATGTGATATAACCTCAAAAACGACAAAATTTGTCACTTCAAACATTTTCAAACAAGAAAAAAAAACTGTGTTTCGGGATGCCCCACAGAAGTGATATCATAAACTATAATAAACGTATGAATTTTTAAAGAAAAATAAGTTAACACTGAAAATTGATCAAATCGACTTTTAAGGTTATATCTTCACTGTTTACTGGTCTTTCACTGCAAGCTAAGAGCGTTTATGTCTAGCATTGTCTGGTCAATGTATTTAAAAGGAGATAGGTTGTTCATTTGGACACTTCATTCCGTTTTAAATACGTTAGTCAGACAAGATTAAGTTCGGAAGCCACTAAGCACTTTGTAGAGAGTGGGATAAGCGTGTTTCTGAAATACGGATAGCGCTGCAATATGCGCGAGAAAAAGTGAAAGCAGACAAACTGGCGCCGTAACGCGTTACACTGCTTAATGCTTTACCCACCGTTAATAAGTTATCACTCCATACAACTACATACAGTAACGCGTAGGATACATTTATTCAAAGTAGAGCGTAATGCGAAACAGTGACAAACGAAGCAATCTTAACATGTAAAGAAAGGATTTACAGAAAGATGGATGGAAAACCATAATTTTTAAATTCCTTTCTATTTACAGAGGCCTGAAAGCTGAAGAAAAAGAAGCCTTAGAAAATTTTCAAATTCGCTTAACGAAAGCCGACAAGACGATATCAAACAATCAAGAGTTCGGCTACATTAGCCAGAAGGAAGAACCGAATCAGCTCTACGAAGTCACGAAGCGCAGAATTGAAACAAATATCCACGAGCTATGGTCGTATGTGAATGCGGAGCTTGTTAATATTCAATCGCAGGTGAAAAGTTTAGCCCCTGAGTTGGTCAGTTCGATTACAAACACTATCAAGTTGGGCGTGCAACATAAACGTTCACTAATTCACGACGTGAAACTTTTGAGTGACGTTGATGGTTTTGCAATTTGGCGAGAGAAGGAGATAAACGCCCTTAGTGAGAAGGTACAGAATCGGTTTAAGTATCTACAGAATCCCAAGGACTGCAAAACTGCGCGAAAATTGGTTTGTAGTTTGAATAAGGTGAGTTAGCATTTTCTTACCTATTGTATGAGTATAAGTCATAGTTATTTATTGTTGGCAATTAAAAAAAAAGTACATTTTCGTTTAGTTTCATATATAATTCTGGAAATTATGCGACAATTATGGAAGTTATGTGGCAATTATGGTTATTATTGAGTTTTTACTTTTTTTTTGTAAATTATAGTGGTTATAAGATATTTTAATAATGAAGTTTTAAAATATATTGATAAGTGACAATGTTTCATGACATCTGTGCGTGTCAAACCTCTTTGAGAATACATTAAAAAAACTTCTGATAGATAGCGCTAGTTATGCTGTGATTCTTAAAGGAGAGTATCACAATTATTCGACAATTATCAATAGTTTTGTACGATACGTACAAAAAATTTCATTCAAACCCAAGGCGGACAATTGGGACACTCCTCTTGTTAGACATAATGCAATTAGGTATTGATACATGATTTGTGATTAAACCATTTTCATTCAAATCCAAGGCGGACAATTTGTTCACTCCCCTTGTTAGACATAATAATGCAATAGGCATCCCAAAATTGCGTTAATTTTGATTTCATTCTTTAGGATTTGCCTATTGTAATATTTTAGTTTTAATATTTTTGTCAAATTGCTGAAATTGACGGCAAATCATATTAGAAATTATTTCAATATATTTAAATATTTTACGATACGTATAAAAACGTTCATTCAGATCCAAGGTGGGCAATTGAGACACTCTCCTTGAGCTACAATAGGCAACTAAAAAATGTTTGCCGGGCCTACTCTATTATTTTATATTTACTCGGCTTTAGTTTAGTATTTCTAAAGTATTTACTTTAAACATACCTTGTGAAATTGTACTTTAAATATGCAATTAAGTTGATAAAGAAATTTTTGTATTGGAAACAATTTTCGCCTTACACTTTTCCTACACTCTTAGAATTGCACTACTTAAAATATTGAAAAACTAAAAATATCAGAAGTTTGATTCCTTTGTCCCATCTCAAAATGCTTTTACATTCATATGTTTCTTTCAATTTGTACGAGAAAAAAAAAAACGAGATTAAGTGATAAATATTTGATGTTTTGCTGTTTGCAGGGTTGTGGCTACGGCTGCCAATTGCATCACGTCGTCTACTGTTTTATGGTAGCCTACGGTACGGAGCGCACGTTAATATTGAATTCGAAAGGATGGCGTTATCATCGCCGTGGCTGGGACGAAGTGTTCATGCCAATCAGCGACACGTGCACGAGTGCGGCTGGCGAGACAATCAAAAACTGGCCAGGTATGTAGATAGTTATTTTCGGCGTCGAATTGAAGGGAGGGTGGTGGTGGTTGTGGTTAGGATGTTAATGGAATTGTTAAAATATTAGGCACACCTGAGACGCAAGTGCTTTCGCTGCCCATCATCGATTCGCTTTCATCGCGACCACCGTATTTACCGCTTGCTATTCCCGAGGATCTTTCGCAGCGATTGATGCGCATTCATGGTGATCCTATTGTCTGGTGGGTTGGGCAGTTTTTGAAGTATTTGTTACGACCGCAGGAGAAGACGGCGAAGTTTATTCAGGAGGCTATTACGAATATGGGTTTTAAGAGGCCGATTGTTGGGTGAGTTTATCAACACTTTTGTTTTATGGTATTTTTATGATTTTTTTGTTAAGTTTTGATAAATGACTTTTACAACGCTTTTAAGAAGTTATACTAAGGGCGGTTAAGTATTGATTTTTTTTGTAGGTTAGGTTCATTATTGGTTTTGAACGTATATTAAATTTCATGAAATAATATTATAGTCAATCCAAATAGCATATAGTTCTTCGACGTGTCACGTAAACACTCGATGAATTCTGACGACACGATTTCTAAATTAGCGCGTAATTTAAATTAGTTTAACCATGTAGGTTGCAAGTGAATGTTCAGTTGCCTAGATTTAATAGAAGTTAATTTCGACAATACCAACTAAATTAAAATGTAAGCATGCAAAATATTTCTCATATTGAAGTTTAGGTTCTTAACCTATAAACATGTTAGGTTAACCTAGAAAGTCAATTACATGAAGTAATATGGTAGGCAACCCAAAATTCATGAAATGGTTCGACTTCTCACGTAGGAATCCGATGAATATCGACTTCTCACGATTTTTAAACGCGCGAAATTTAAACAACTATAACTAAAAACAAAAAATTAAAATGTAAACATGCAAAATATTTGTCATATTGAAGTTTAGGTTCTTAACTTTATAGGTTAGGTTAACCTGGAAAGTAAATTACATGAAGTAATATGGTAGGCAATCCGAAATTCAGGAAATTGTTCGACTTCTCACGCGGGAATCCGGTGAATATCGACTTCTCACGTTTTCTAAACGCGCGAAATTTAAACAACTATAATGTTTTCATATTTTTTACTGATATCTTTAATAATACATCATTTAATCTCTTTTAACTAGTGTACATGTACGTCGAACGGATAAAGTCGGCACCGAAGCCTCCTTCCACGGCATCGAAGAATACATGGCCGCCGTCGAGGAATACTACAATCAGTTAGAGCTCAAAGAACGCGTTGGGAAACGTCGAATATATTTAGCATCCGACGATCCGAAGGTAATCACCGACGCCAAGAACAAATACCCACAGTATGAAATCCTCGGCGATCCCGAAATAGCCAAAACAGCAGCCGTCTCCACCCGATACTCCGACTCGTCACTCAACGGCATCATCCTCGATATACACATGCTCTCCATGAGTGACTACCTCGTGTGCACGTTCTCCTCGCAGGTGTGTCGCATCGCGTATGAGATTATGCAGAATTACTTCCCGGATGCAGCCGATAAGTTTAAATCTTTGGACGATATTTATTATTATGGCGGTCAGACGGCGCATAATCGAGTTGCTGTTCTCCCACATGAAAGCCTACGACCAGGGGAAATGAATCTACATGAAGGGGACCTTGTCGGGGTGGCTGGGAACCACTGGAATGGTTTTAGTAAAGGACGGAATTTACGTACACAGCAGATTGGTTTGTATCCGAGTTTTAAAGTTAAGGACAAAGTGGAGGTTGCCAAATTCCCAACGTATCCGAGAGCGGATAAGAATTTTGATGAAAATGAGGTGGAGGTCGAGAATGAGGAGGCGACTTGAAAAATACTCAGAAACAGTGGATAAATTGATGTTCCTTAGATATTTATTGCATTTATGAGGGTTTTTAATTCTTCAAAATACATTAATTTGTCATAAAATTTTCATGAAATGAAATTTTTTATATTTCTGATTTGATATTTGGTTTACCAGAGGATTTTTTCGCGTTAATCAATTCTTATTCGATTTCTTTGACATTTTTGACGAATTTTGCGGTTTTTATATACTTTTTCTTTAAATTTGCAGGAGAATCTCAAAAATTGTTGATTTCTTAGGCAAATTAAGTGAAAGTCTGTCATTTTTTTGGTTATTCGTCGGATATTGGTGTATTTTCAGTAATATATTACATACATTCATTGATTTCACTTAATGAATTTATCTAACCTAATTGTACTGAATTTACTAAATACCGTTGAATTTATTACATATTCGAGCTTAACCTAAAAATAGGTAAAATGATATTCTTTTGGTAATTTTCAATATTTTTGTATATTTAGCTCGTGACAGGAAGTTATTTAGTCAGGAAGTCTATTGACCTTCAGTTCTTTGCAAGAGTACATTACTGTACAAATTTCGAAAAGCGCGGTTTTTGTCGAGATTTGTTCACTTTTTTCCATTGAAAGTAAGAATCCTTGTTTTTCTGATTTTTGGGAGGTAATATCTATGAAATTATGTATATTTTTGTCGTTATTCATCATTAGTACTATCATTATTGGTCTATTTTCACCAATGCAAGTGAATTTAATAAACTTGTCTGACAATGAGCTAAATGCACTGAATTGACTGAATAAGGTAGTACAATTAAAATTTTCGTTTTCAAAATTTCTATCATTTCAATGGTTAAAAATTAAATAATCTCATTATATAAAATAATTTGATTTGTTAAGAAATGTTTATATTATTCACCCAAAAACATCAATTGAGAAGTTATTTACAGTCTAATTAGACATTTCGTCATTAGCATAGACATTTCGTCATTATCAAAAGTAAACGCTTTTTTAAAGTTAGTACACTTTTTTCATTTAAAGAGAGAAAATCTTTACATTTATGATTTATTGCTTTTAGTGAATCTTCGAAAATTATACATTATTTATCTATTTTCGTCATTACATCGTGAACTTAATTAAGTTGTCAATGTTAAACGCATTTGTAATGATGAATGTATAATTTTTCTTCTTCTATTTTGTACATTTTTACCTAAACTACGAAGATTTCAGAAAATATAGGCTATTTTTGATTAATTTTTGCATTTAACTTGCGATTTAAGCGCGATTTTATCGAATTTTTACCAATTGTCTCCTTAAGCGCCAAAGAATCTTCTAGAATACTAAACTCTATAGAAAATAAATTTAGAACTTTTTTTAAAAATTATTTCCCCACTTATTTTCATTAAATTACAAGAGATTCTCTATATTTCGTAGTTGTTAAGGAAATCTACAAAATATCGATGAAATATTTGTATAATTCGTCCAGTAATGGGCACATTTTTATATTTTTTGCATCCAACTCGTGACAGGAAGTTATACTACTGTCTATATTACTCTAATGACATTGAATCCTCTCCAAAAGTATATTTAAAAAGCAATTATCGTCAAAAAAATCATTATAAATCTATTAGAATTTCTCATCATTCGCATATTTTGTAAAATGATCTGATAGCAACATATTGCCATTCGTGTCCAGGAAACAATATGCGTAATAAGCCATGAATTTTCATATGAATTGCGTATATAGAAAACTACGTATAGCACCGCAAAACACTTCAAACAATTGCTTTCTAAAAGCATTATTGTGCCTCATTTCTTTGTGATTTACTTTTATTTTAAAAACACGTGTTGCAGCACTTAAACAACATGTTACAATCGGCAACTAAGATATTTTCTTGTTTCTTTGCGATATTATCATGTAATTTAGACTAAATTCTTTCAATTAGCATTTTTTACAAAGAAACATGAAGAGTGGCGAATGTACAACCTACCGATCAATGAAAATATGATTTTGGTGTTTTTAAAAGGTTTACAGATTGTATATTGTCGATTCTTCATCACTGTTTAAGAAACATCACATTTATAGACGTTAGAAGTTGTTTAAAACAAAATATCCACAATGCTTGCTCATTAATTAAAGATGTGAACACCTTAGACAATGATAAGTCTTAGATCTGATTCTGTTAGACTTTAGATACTCATAAAACAAACTGAACACGACGTTTAATACTGTTTTTTGCCAGTGAAATGTGTGAAACTTAAAAAGCGTTTGTATAAAAGACGATGGTATCAATAAGGCGTAAATATTTGTAAATAATTAAGTATAAGCATATGAACTATTGACTGACTCCATGGTATATACATAAAGAAACAAATATAAATAGCAGATGTGAATATATTGTAAAAGAAAAAAAACACACAAATATTGTTGTCTCTTTGTGTGCGGTGGAAATATATGAGTATTTGATGAAAGATGAAATTAATCTACGAACCACAAAACGAACAAAAACAGGGGTAATTTAAACACGTAACGCGTAAGAGTAAAGCTATGATTATAAAATGATAAATAATAATGTACATTGTTACAAGATGATTAGAGGATTAAGAATTAAGGCGTAATGAGGTTTATTTACATGCGATTTGGGTTTTTTTATGTTTTCGGTGCATATTTATGATATTCTTATGTGCAATAATGTTTTGTGTACTATCTTCCAATTGTTAGCTTTAGTTCTCTTGCGGATAGATTTATTTAAGAGGATATTTTACTTTTGTATGACGAAAATAAAAGCAGATGGTCATAAAACGTTTGGGTAGTTATTTATTCTTTCATGACCTTGTCGCCGACGGCGGCGCCGCGCTGTTTTCGAATGGTCTGGTGATGTTTGTGGGATTTGTAGCGTGACTAGTGTATTTTTAATTGTTTAATTTTTTTTCTTCATTTTTATCTTTTTATTTTTTGATTTTTTAAAGCTTTTGTGATTTTTTCAAGTCTTTAATAAAATATTTCGTAAAACGGTGATTGTGCGTTATAGTAATGCAATTTTCGCGAATAAATGTTTACAAGCTCTTAGTAATGTTTACTAACAATTTACTAAAAAAAATCATTGAAGTTGAGTGGAATAACATCGAAATCATCGTCTCAGAAAAACGTCTTGTTCCAAAGATTCATTTTTTCATAGTTACCTTATTCCTGAAAGTATAAGTCATACTGCAATAGATTCGTAATGAAATTTTCCACAAACTCATGGAATAGTTTTTCGATTACTTACAATTAGAAGTGATATTACAAGTCATGAAAGTTGAGTCTAATTTTCTCGACACTGGCGCTGTCAGAAGAATGATTTGTGTTACAAATTGCAGTTTTCTTTGTATTTCCCAAAATCCAATGTAAACAAGTCATGCACCAGTCGATTCGTAATGAAATTTTCTACAAACTCGTGGAATAGTTTTTCGATTACTTCCAATTAGAAGTGATATTACAAGTGATGAAATTTGAGTCTAATTTCCTCGCCACTGACGCTGTCAGAAGAATGATTTGTGTTAAGAATTGCAGTTTTCTTTTTATTTTCCCAAAATCCAATGTAAACAAGTCATGCACCAGTCGATTCGTAATGAAATTTTTTACAAACTCGTGGAATAGTTTTTCGATTACTTCCAATTAGAAGTGATATTACAAGTGATGCAATTTGAGTCTAATTTCTTCGACACTGACGCTGTCAGAAGAATGATTTGTGTTAAGAATTGCAGTTGTCTTTTATTTTCCCAAAATCCAACGTAAACAAGTCATGCACCAGTCGATTCGTAATGAAATTTTCCACAAACTCGTGGAATAGTTTTTCGATTACTTGCAATTACAAGTGATATTACGAGTCATGAAAGTTGAGTCTAATTTCCTCGACACTGACTCTGTCAGAAGAATGATTTGTGTTAAAAATTGCAGTTTTATTTGTATTTCCCAAAATCTTATGCAAACAAATCATATATTAGTCGATGCAGAATGAAATTTGCCACAAAACTTCCAGAACAGTTTTTCAATTAGTTACTTTCAAGAGATTTGATAAGTCATGAAAGTTAAGCATATGTTCGTCGACTTTGTCGCTCGCAGAAAAAAATACTTGTCCTGATTTGTGTTAAAAATTGCGCTGTTAATTTTCCTGATTCCTATGTGAACAAGTCATACACCAGTCGATTCGCAATGAAATTTTCCACAAACTCATAAAGTCGTTTTTCGATTAATTACTTAGAAGCGATATTACAAGTGATGAAAGTTGAGTCCAATTTCGTCGACAATGTCGTTTCAGGAAAATGACTTGCTTTAAAGATTGCACTTTTATTCGTATTTGCCAGCCAGATAAGTAAATAAATAATACCTTAATCGATTCAGAATGAAATTTGCCACAAAATTTTGGAGCAGTTTTTCGATTAATTCTTTAAAAATAGTTTTACAACTCGTTAAAGTTGAGCATAAATTCATCGAATTCGTCCAATCGGTCTTAGAAAAATGACTTGTCAAGATTCGTTTTTTATATCTTCCTGATTCCCTGAAGCTAAAAATTATACTTTAATAGATTCTGGATGAAATTTGCCACAAATCATAAGGATATTTGTGGACTTTCAAAGTGATAAACGCCAAAAAACGAAAAGAAAGTTAGAATTTTAGCTTTTAACAGTATATTTAAGTTTATTTTCTTAAATTTTAATTCTTGTATTCTTTGTCAAAGTGATAAATGCCTGAAAACTTCCCCAAAATATAAAAATAACAATAAAAGTACATAAATCAAATTGAAACATGCATAAAAGACATGTCAAAGTCTTCTGATTGAAACACAAAATTACGAACAGCCTTTAATCATCACACCAACCAATCAGTTTGGACACTATCCAACTTTTCCACAAGCGTGGCAAATGTCTACGATGATTAATGTAATGTACCCACTGGCACACATTGGCACATTTTGCATTTTACCAGCAGTCAATAATTGTAACAACTGCCGGAATGTCACGTTCTTTTATTTGAAGCCTTACGCATTTGTTTACATCTCGCGCCTTCGCATTGTGAATCTTTTAATAATAGTGACGACGTGGAGGACACCATGTTCGGTAGTGCCCCAATCGCTAAAGCCGCATGTGCACGTGTATGTAATGTATTTAATTGCAAAAGGAGGAAAAGCGGCATGCATTTCGCGTGAAAATGCCGCGGAGTAACGGCACAAAAGCGTCGCAAAGCGGCGGTTGTATAATACTATTTGCTGCATTACTTGTTATCATGGTCGGCTTCAGTCTTGGCTATTTTGCGATGCGAAAATCCGACACACATGGGACACACGAGTGCGAAAACTGCACCGCGGAAGTCTTAGATAACACCGGCTAGCGAACATGTGTTATTTTGTTAAGTAAGTGTGCGCATTGTTGCTTAAGAATGTCTAACAATATTTAAATATTTGTGTTGCAAATTTATGCATAGATTTTCCCTTTCATAAAGGAAGAAAATGTGTTTTGGGTTAAGATTTACTCTGATTTTCTGTAAGAAAACGAATTTTAAACTTTAGATTTTTTTGTTTCATCAGTTTTTTTGCAAAATAAAATGATAAAAGCAATAAAACTACGAAAATAATGATGGAAGCATTCGAGTTTGTCAATTTCAAAGCATATTTTATCGTTTTCATTGAGGTAAATGCCATCAAGTCTAAAACAAATGTCTAAAGAAAATGTGAATTCACTAATTTTTCCATGGAATTGATATTTTTGATTTCACAAGGTTTTATTCTGTTAAATTTCAACAAAAAACGAAATCAAAGCTTCTACTTGTTGATGGCAAGGGTCAACATTACGTTTTTGCTAAGATTTAGTTTGATTTTCTCTAAGAAAATTAATTTAAAACTTTAGATTTTTGTTTTTCATCAGTTTTGTTTTGCAAAACTTGCCTTATAAAATGATAAACGCAATAAAACTACGAAAATAATGATGGATGGATTCGAGTTTGTCAGTTTCAAAGCATATTTTATACTTTTCGTTGAGATTACTGTCAGAGAGTCTAAAACAAATATCTAAAGAAAATGTGAATTCACTAATTTTTCTATGGAATTTATATTTTTGATTTCACAAGGTTTTATTCTGTTAAATTTCAGCAAAAAACGAAATCAAAGCTTCTGCTTGTTGATGACAAGGGTCAACATTATGTTTTTGTTAAGATTTAGTTGGATTTTCTGTAAGAAGATGAATTTTTAACTTTAGATCTTTGTTTTTCATCAGTTATTTTGTAAAATTTGTCGTTTGAAGAGCTATTTATGGGTAAAGCATCGGAGTTTGTCATTTCCAACTTGTCATTTATTAAATAATTATAGTTTTGTTCTTTTTTATTGAGATAAATTCCAGGCAGTTGCATAAAATAGTGTAAATTCATGAATTCTTTTCTAAAACTCACAATATATTCGTTTTTACACGTTTTTTTGTTGTTTATTTATTAATTTTAAAACATATTTTTCATTTCCTATGAATGATATAAGACCACAAAAAGACAGTAATTACAAAACAATCAAATATGCAAAAATAACACTCTAATTAATGTAAAATAATGTAATATCTTATGTGATTCTATAAATTTCTTGTTACAATTAATTACAACACAATCAGTGAGTTATGGCGCCCAATAAAAATGCAAATTTTATTTATTACACGTACATATCCGTCGAAATTCTTTCCTCCAATCGATATAAATTCGAATCAACCAATTTGAATTTGGATAGTTCAAATCTAACACTCGATTAATTATCCAACAAACAAAATGTTTGGAAAGCTCCAAATTCACGGCCTAATGCATCCGAGGCGTTACATGACATTTAATTTGTTTACGGCTTCGCATCGTAAACGCGTCGACCTCAAGCCAAGCCGCAAAAGCCAAAAGAGAAAGACTTTCTTACATCATTTCGCTTTCCTTCGGACAAGTTCTTTCCGCTTTATTTTGATGCAAACAGGTTCGAAAAATCCACTGGTTTACTGATGCACTCTCACCGCATGAAAAATGCGATCGAAATCGAACTAAGGTGTTTTCGTGTAGGTGATGCTGGCCTGGAGCATGCTGGATGACGTGTGCGTTGTGCAGATTTATCGTACGGCAGATGCGAGTGAAATTCGTCGAAACTTTCCCAATATAATTCAGCGTATGGTGCATTACCGAACGGAAAATAACACGCTGGAATTTGTGATTTGCGCGGTGCGTTTTACGGTCGCTGCTATTTGCGGATGCAATTGTTCAAAGAACGATAAAATGACAACATCGTCGGTTTTTTTTTCTTTGACAAGATTTTGAAGGCCAATAATTATATTTTTAATATCTTTTGATTTTATTCTGATTGTGAGTTTTGCATAATAAGACTTGGAAAATGAAAACGAAATGAAGAATAAGAAATAAAAGAACAAGTGTGATTCCGTAGTGAAACTAAATGTGTAGCCAGACGCTATGATAGAGAACGTGGGTGCATAAGAGGAGCTCCAGGGGGTGTGAAGTAATGGTGACGGGGAAGCGCAGCGCCACTGCTAAAATGATCTTGTTCGTTTATATACGAAAGAAACTCGCGTTACTCGCTGAAAATTACTTGTACTCGGACGGAATAAAACACTTTCAACATTTAAAACGTATATTAGGACAAACTTCCGCTTCAACCACCAACACGAGAGAGGGCTTTTCCCATCAAGCTCGTCCACAACCTCTCCTTACATTCATATTGAAAACAACCTACGTAATTTGTCAGCAACCAACATTACATCATTGACCTTAATTTTTAATTACCTTTAATACCTTTTAGGCGTCAAAACTTATGATTTAATGTAAAACTGTTAAATTAAACTGTTAAAATATTCAAAACTCCTAAAAGTGGTTTTAACATCGTTATTTCTAATGTACAACACGTTTGAAATTGACTGTACCATAAAATATAAATATAAATATAAATATAAACAAAACAGAGATTTCTTTTCGAAGCACCGCCCTTACCACAAGTTCAATGACATTAGAACGCCTTCTTATATCTTCGAAGCTCCGCCCAAACCCGTTTTTTCTACATTTATCCCAATTTCAGAGAAGAAAAACTACTACCACAAAAATGGTTTGTACAATTATTTAGATTATTTTTTTTCGCATCGCCTATTGAGGAAATTGGCGATTGACAGAAAGTTATGTTAAATTATGTTCTACCACATAAATTAAGAAAGGCATTATCGGATTATATTATAATTTTAAGTCTATTCATCACTGACATAATCTGTTTAATATGATTGTCATGAACCGATGCCCTATAATCTAGTAATTTAGTGCTAAAATTAGTTTATTTCAACTTAAGTGTATTTAGTCTGCCTTTTTTGTAAACCCTCAGCCGTTGCGTAATAAAGATGACGGTTGTGGCGACGGCATGAGGGTCGTAAGTGGTTAGCGCGGCGCTGTGCGATGGGAACGTCTCGATCTCGGCCAAGGTCACCGATCCTTAAGTCGAGGTTGAGGCACCCGGTGTGTGTGTGTGTGTGTGTGTGTGTGTGTGTGTGTGTATGTGGGTGTGTGAGAGAGCGGGAAGTGTCCCCAGATGGTGTGAGGGAGAAGGATGGGGGTGTGTCCCGTAGCTAGTTGTAAGAATCTTTTCAAAATAAAATCAGTTACTTTCCAACATTCAGCGTGTGAACATCCTCTCATTTTTCAACCGCGAAAGCACCGGGTAGGTGTGAGTCCGAACTTTCTGAATTCTTTTGGACGAGCCAAGGAATCAGACTTTGTCAGTGGTACCTAGCAGAGCTGAGTTTTTTGGTTCGCAACAATGATACGTATCCTTTAAGATATCGATGCTCCACCTGTCCCCTATACCACTACCCTTGCGGATGGCATTGCAGGTGAAGTGGTGCGCCACAGTAAGCGTGCTGTCACAAAAACTACATTTGGGATCAACGCCCCCACCGAAAAGATGTAAATGAGTACTATTTGTATGGCCCACACGTAGTCTACACAGCCTAACTTGCTCTATCCTGGTTAAACCTTCATAATTTATTTTCTCTGTAAGATTAGGTCTTATGTTTAAGATTATTATTATTATTATTAATTACTTACAATTATTTTTATCAACGTAATTTGAATAAATTAACACCGTTTAGGTGTTAAAACTTGTATTGTATTGTGTATGCCACCGTAAAGAGGCGGTCAGTCACAACCTCCTGGACTGGTACTTCCCAGGAGTATCTTGATGATGGTGCAGAGG
>JAODAC010039998.1:0-12115 GCA_027575185.1 Mimaenictus wilsoni | reverse complement strand
ACGATAATTAAAATTTCAAATCATTCATATCACAAATTTACAATAAATATGAAAAATAATCACGCACACAACATTATATACTTGATATAATCGTCATTGGCTATATTTTACAATATGCTACATGGGCGAATTAGCAACACAAACAGTAACAAATAAGCAACAATCAATTATTAAAATTGAAATATAAAACAATAATATATCCAAATACATTTATTAGCTTAACAAAACATTCTCACAGGCAGAATTTTTTCGATATATACATGAAATGAGTATGAATACTCAAAGTAATTGTTTCATCATAAGAATTGTTTCATATTTTGATATGTTACGTACAAACTGAGTTATCGTAGATTTAATCATGTACATTTATTCAAATACGTATATAAACCATGTTTAGAGTAGTGTTATTAAAACAACTGTAATACGTAAGAAACGTCTTTCGACTCTCTTTTATAAGATATATCAATAATTTCCTTACTATTAAAAACACTGTGGTTACTACAGATTAAATATTTGATATCGGTTAGGCAAATGGCGAAATTGAACGTAAGGGGTTTCTATTTTTGATTAAGTAACATATATACATAACTTACTCATCACAACAGTGCTGGCAGGTAAATACATTTTAGAATTGTTTGTGATTAAGGAGTCTACCCCGAAACCCCGAAGTCTTTATTGCCACTTTTGACTTTTCAAGTACAGTTGACCGCACCTTCATTGTTAAGTTAATCGTTTACAACACCGAAAAAATAATTTAGGCACTGAGTGTTGCAAACCCGGTTTTTCTATCTGGGTGCGTTATTGAATGAGCAAGCCTGTCTGTCGCTCTCACTTTCACAACCACCCGGCATTGGACAGCTCGTCCCTTCGTCCGAGCTGAGCTCGTCACGTCAGCGCGTCGCTAGCGCGTCGTTAGCGCGTCACAGCTGGCAATGCGCGTCGCCGACGCCTCCGGGAGAAAGATATGCCAGGTACAAGACACGCTGACGTGACAAGCTCAGCTCGGACGAAGGGAGGAATTGTCCAATGCCGGCTGGTTATGAAAGTGAGAACGACGGACAGTCTCTCTCATTTAATACCGCGGTCAGTTTCTGAAAACATTCAGTCCCCTTTATTGCACACTTCAAACTCCGACATTTTTGTTTACGACGTATGATTATGGGATTTACGACTTAAGCTAGTTTCGGACTTATTCGGACTTATGTGAATGTAAGAATGATACACTAAGCATGTCTTGACGTCTGAAGTGGAGAAATTCTGGCGAGCAAGGTTCTAGGAATGGACGTGACGGTTGAATGCGTTGGGGTTTATGGGGGCAATACAGAAACGGACTGCAGGGATTTTGGTGAGTACGCAGGGTACCTGGGTGAAAACTTACATGAACATAGAAAAATTATAGTTTACAAAATAGAAAGTAGGCGCAAATGAAATACGCTGCCATGTTAATAATTATTTATTAACACAAGGTATAATCGATAGCTGCACAAAGTCGATTAGAAAAATATTAATACCATGTTAAATTACATAAAAAGTATTCTTTTAGTCTTCTTTGATATATGTGGCAAATAGTTCGATTGACGAATAAGCATGAAAACCCATATTGAAGTTCAGATTCAAAATTTCATAAAACAACTCATTTTAACAGCAATATTAAGGAGTTTTATAACTCCTAACAGGATGGAAAATAGGAAATAGGATACCATGAGAAAGTAGAAGAGTTGGAGATCATTTTGATGTTTGTTTCATCTTCATAGCTTCATATTTTGCAAGAATATTCTTGAGCAAACGCCTCGGAAATTGTGGAAAGAGCGCGCTCGTTGCTAGCGAAGATCGCGAATAATTTTGTCGCACAATTGACCACTGTGCGGCGTGGGATCCACGCGATTTAGAACCATGTTTACACAGATGCGTAAACAGTTAAGCGCCATTACACTGATACGATGGTGGACAATGGCCAGTACTTTAGTTAGTTTCTACAATTTATGTTTTGTAGCTTATCATATATCAATGTATTAATTGAATGTTTTTAGTGTTTGATAACGTCTAATATGCTGCTTAAAGAGATCCCCACAAAGATTTGTTTAAATTTGGGAATTGCTCTAAACGGAAGCTAGTTCAATTAAAATGCATATAACAATGGATTAAAAAAGTCATATCTTGATAACTTCACGTGAGATTAAAAAAGATTTGTAACCTGAAAAAAGTACACAACATGTGCTATCGCATGTTTATACGATAACTGAACTTCTATTATCCATATAATGCTGGTTCATGTAAAGTCTAGATACAACTCACTACTAATTGGAAGTCGTCTCTTACAATTAGCACGGTCCTTACATAAGATGAAATTGTGTCTATTACTTGCCGGTATATAGTTTATGACATAATTTATTATAGTTTATTTTTGGTAATACAGTTTTAGAGGCAGTGATAATCGTAGGAACTTATAAAAATGACAAATCAGGCCCAATAGTGGACTCACCCAATGGCAAAGTTGAAGGTGCTTACAAGAAATTAAAAGATCTAACCTTTTTGATTTTTGATGGTAATATACTAAGCCACCGGTAGGTGAACGTCGTTTTGCCCCACCACAACCCATGACCCCATGGACGGGCACTTGGAAAGCTGATACTCAATGCACATGCATCCAAATTGGACATCATGATGATGGGGTAAACCATGAAGGTGTCTTCTTTGGATCAGAGGACTGTCTGTACTTGAACGTCGTAACTCCTGAGGAGACTATCAACCCTGAGGCAAAGTTAGACGTTATTGAACATATTTATGGTGGTGCGTTTATGCTTGGAAGTCCTTTCGAATACGCGCTATCCAAACCTTTCATGGACAGGAACGTAGTGTTCGTCTTAATGAGTTACCGACTTGGAATCTTTGGTTTCATGTCTTTGGAAGGCAATTATTTGCCGGGTAATCGTGGAAAGAAGAATCTAGTCATGGCCTAGGAATGGGTTCGTGATAATATTAAGTATTTTGGTGGTAACCCCTATTCGGTTACTGTCACGAGGTTATCTTCTGGTGGAGCGAGTGTCCACTTCCATCTTCTATCACCGATGTCTAACGAACTCATTTCACAGGGCGATTTCAGTAAGTGGTAACGCTTTAGACCCTTGGGCTATTCATGAAACGCCTAGCCAAAAAACGAAACAAGTTGGTAAAGCCCTCGGATGTGTATACGAGAACAGTAAAGAGTTATTGGGTACTCATCATCATCATGATGATAATGACGAAAGCCGAAATGTACATTGTACAATAATAAATTGTAATTGTATAACATCGAAAAAAGTATTTTGGTAGTATAAGACGATGCCAAAATTAGCGTATTTCTCCGGAACATGTGGACAAAATTTGCAAAGAATGGAAATATGCGTCCTGAAGAATGAGAGTCATTATCGCGTTTCTTTTCTTGGGCCATTCAATATTTGTATATCGGGGCCCCGAAGGAGATCAAAATGAGTTAAATTGATGATTTGGGAAATAAAGCCTTCTGGAGTTAACTACCGATCATGGAGAATGAGAACTTGCTCCGTAAGGAACTCAACGGTGAATTGTAAACAGCCAATTAAGAGTTAATTTATGCGATTCAAGATCAATCCGATAAATTCAACAGAGTTTCTTTCCAAATATCATATCAGTGCACTTGGTATTAAGTAATCTTTATCTTTCATTTCTATATGCAGCAATTGATAGCTTTTTATGTATATTTGTAATTACATTCAAGAAACTGCTCATCATATTAATATTTCCTTTCCCCAAGGCAACATTTATCATCTTGCAAGTAGTTATTACAGCAATGTCAGAAAACATGTTGGAAGCGATGGCATGTAAAACGTAAATGCGATTTCTTCCATCCCCGCGGTTGGAGTTGTTTAAGCGGCTCCTGAAATGCTCAAGCAGTCAGCTTCTGTTTGGCGGTCACTTGTTTGATTTTTTGCCACCATACGTGGATGTATAGGTTATAATGGGCACCACAGTAGATCTGAATAGCTAATATATGACCTTAGGCTTTCAGCTCTTTGTCCTGTCCATCAGTTATCTACAGGTTCACAGCGCAGTTTGCGCCTTGCCGACACAGGCCCATTAGCTCAGTTGGTTAGAGCGTCGTGCTAATAACGCGAAGGTCGCGGGTTCGATCCCCTCATGGGCCATTTCTTTTTCATCGTGTGCCAATTGGTAACATTAATTTCAAATATAACATTTTAAATTACGTAATATAACATCTGTTCAGGTCTTAAGATTAACCATGTCATTCAAAGATGTCAGATGTGAAATCTGATTACGGGATGTGGTTGTTTGTAACCTTTATGGCTTCATGTAATTCCGGAACTGGCAAGATACCATGAAAGAATGCAATAGAGAGTAATAAGGTAATAGAGAGTAGTAAAATTAAACACTTAAATAGTTCCTATTGGATGACCTGAAGAGTTGTCACCAATTTGATCAGTGGGTTAAATTGTTGCCTCCTGCTAATAATTCGAAGGTCGATTTTTGATTCCCACATACATTTTACCAAAATTTTCTACTGGTAGATAACATTAGTATACAATATGTCTTATTTTAAATTAAGTAATACTATTCCGATAGGTAACAATTATATTGAATCCATTTAAGGTGGAAATGTATAAAAGTATTGTCAGAAGTGGGATTCGAACCCACGCCCTCAGACGAGGACCAGAACACTCAGACCTACACTAGTGATGCAAGTAAGTTGTGCACTTGAGTCTGGCGCCTTAGACCGCTCGGCCATCCTGACATATCAAACAGGCGAACTATTTACAAACTTTACATTTTTTTTGTATTCCAGTAAATAGATTCAACAATATACTAGTTGTATGCACATGAATTTAAAGTGAATTTCACCGTTACCAAGGGTGACAAGGGTGCTACATAATAGAATCAACGTTGAAAGTACTTCCTCTTACATGTTCATAAAAGAAACCAAAAATAACTATTGTCGCGTATGCGACTCTTGGATTTTTTTATGGTCACACATTCCATTGTAAATCCATACGTGTGGACCGTAATCAACTCAGAAAAACTTACTACATGAGAGGGATTCAAATACGGGTACTGGGCAACCTGTGTGGCTTTGTACGTTTACAATAATGAATCCTCAATAAGGAGTACATATTTGCTTTATTTTATTTGTATTTGTTGTTTATTAAGAAATAAGGTTAAAAAAGAAAGATGTTGTCAATATTGAGATTAGAAAGATTAAAGCCCGTATCCCCTGGAGATCGTCGGTTTATATACAAATTCATTCTATTTTGTTGATGAATTGTTTTTCACAACTATTTCCAAAACCAGACGCGATGTAATTACTCCATAGTTATCCATGAATTTGTGTCTTGTTGGCCTTCGCGCACAGATAGCGCTTTATGCTGGAAAAAGACGGCAACAACATGACTACTCCGTGACTACATCTGTGGCGGCAATCCATTGTCACACAAACCATATTAATATCAACAAATCTCAAGCAACAACCTCATCAACAATCCGTAATCAGCACAATCTGCATCCGCTGAAACTAAATATCGAAAATGTTGACACCTCAACACCGACACGGCGCAGCGATATCGCGACCACGTGTTCCGCTTTGACGAACAGAACAAATGGTCGCGTCAGCATTTTCACCTGGTATATGTAGTCCACAATTCGACACCGACTCTTCACACATTCAGTCATCAGCATCCACCAACAGCGAGCCCGACACCAGCTGCCGCCACCAGAGAGTCAGCCGTACCAAGAGTCTTCACCGCGTCCCTCACCGGTCGCCTCCACCGACTACACTGACGCCAGCTGCTACCTCCGCCAGGATCTCCTCGTTGTATCTCAATCTCATTCATTTGTATATATTTCATTACAAGTATTGTGGTACACACAATAAAATCCCACACATCTAGCAAAGGGAAACTTTGTGGACTTTATTATGATGAAGTCGATGAACGTCGAACGTCTAACTGGATCTACATGAACCTACATCTGTACTACTACAGATAAACTGAAGCCTTTAATATTATGGCTGTTCTGCACTTGTTGGGTTGATTATAGTCTCGTTCTCTTCGGAGAGCCCTTATTTTTCTATTTGTCTTATTGTGAGAGGCTTAAAACTAAAACAACCATTATAATTTTAGTTATGCATCTAAATACCATATTTCACTCTGATGGAACTGTGGCGAATCCAGCCATACTTTGGCGTGCTGTCGGTTTAGCAATTATATTTCTTCAACTACTTTTCTATACCTCTCTTCCAACATGTGTTTCTCTTAAATTCCCACTAACCAAATGCTTCTTCACTTTCAAGCAGACTACCTGCTTCTCTGCTCTCAAACTAACCATTGCATGTACTTCTTACAACTGGCATCTATAACTCCTCAGAACTATGCAACCAAATGCCGTCGGTTATATGAAATGTTACAAACAATTGACTCTGCCATGACAAACGAGAGGGACCACTAACGAGTATCACTCGTCCTCTGACATCAAAGGGGCCTCCACACCAGTTCCATGGAGAGGCGACAACAGTCATCCATCAGTAATGGCAACATGCTATTAATAAACCTGCAATACAACTACAAAAAATGCGAAGGCCACTGGTAAGTCTACCATCTAACATCGATAACTCGACCTACACGCAACTTCAGTTACGCAAACATACTGCTGCATAACCAATCCACTTCAAGAATTTCAAATGAACTTCCACCAGGGGACATCAAGAAGAGCGTATAAGATAAAGTCACTTTTTGTGAACTCTAAGTGCTGTAATCATAGGTGTAGTAGAACATATTTCTATAAGACTGAACTTGAAAAGTGAACACTTTTGATGAACGCTTAAGAAAATTCTACTTCCAAAATTCTATTTTCGTAGCTCAGGCTCAATCGCTTGGGACAGGGCAAAGGGTAATGTCGAGTATGCGCTTACCAAATTAATATATTTCCGTCGTGTTGGAATTTCTTCTCACGAAAATGCTTCAACAATGTTGTTCATTCAGGTACAAAAGGAATAAAATACATAATTCAATAATTACATTCAGAGCCGTGGAACCATGGAATAAAATTAACAAATATTACTTCGTATGTTGAGTGTTAACGTCGCATTAACCGCGCTATCATTTCAGATTAAGAAAATACTCAATTGCTAATTGTTCCAACAATCTGGTCCTGCATAGCAGTCTGATTAAGGTCACTGACTAAGCACTGCACGTACCAACGCTTGAGGCGACAAGAAAACGATGAATTCACAAATCCTTGAGCGTCTTTCCAGAACGTTCTAGATTGTTCGCACGAGTTGGCTGGGCCTGGGCGTAAGCAGCACATAGTCACAGGACAGTTGGTGTGGAATTACTCAACGTGGGCTACCCCCGTAGCGTGATACTATCAATATACCACTTGCCCAAAGGATGAAACCAGCAGGTGCAGTCCAATGATAACGGGACAATGTCAGTTTCCAAGGACATTCGATATATTAGCAGATTTTCCAAGGTACATTCCATTAATAAATTCTATTTCCCATCTTTCTGACAATCTAGTTTGTTTTCAGAATGGAATGAAATGTTGAACCTGGAAATCAAGTGAATATGTCTGTAAGTCTCTGATAAAGTGCCCAAGAATATGTTTGACTTATATAGTTTATAAGTTACCAAGCCTCACGTGGATCGAGACTACATTAATCTATTGTTCTGTCCCAACTGCCTAACATGTAAGGAGCCCTAGGTCATATATGAACCTTATAACAACCTCGTATGATAACTAATAAGCTAATAGGAAGTCCTTGCCAAGGAGGTTGTATCTCAAACCTTTCGCTGCCTTGCACGAACAGCTTATGCACCAGAACGTCTCTGCGTCATTGGACTCCTTTCCCATCTTTTTCAGATGGTACCTTAGGGCACAATGACCTGTTATGAGTCCAGTGAATGCTTTTAATTCGTTCTGTGATAGTTCGAGTATCTTTACGTCGTTATGAGGTTTCAGTAGACGTTTTGTCTGCCTCAACCCGGGCGTGCTTTCCCAGTCTTTTTGTCTTATATCCTCTTCGCATATATGAATCTCCCTCGTCCATCAGTCAATGGTGAGTGCACAAAAGGGTTCTGGCCCAATGAACATGGTTCGTGCCTCTATTTTGACTAGTTTGTCATCCATGTCAGTGCCCGGTATGCCTTTGTGCCCTCAAACCCACATGAGGGCAAAATAATCGGGTAATGGAAGAGCAGAAGAAGCCTAGGAAGAGCAGCAAGATATCAGAGTACGATTGCCGAAATAGTATCAGATAAATTAGTAAAATATGTCTGCGAACGGTGAGTACCCAGAGAAAGGGGGAGTTGGAGGACAGGGAGGAAGAAAGCACACGAAAGTACAGTGTGGCCGGAAGAAAGCTCAGGAGGGGGTCCGCTGGAACTGTAGGTGATGGAACTGAAAAGAAAGGAAGATGGAGCTAGAGGAATACATCAGTCGAGCATGGATTGGAAGGAAGAAGACATATGGGACCATATGTCTATATATGGCTATATTAACAAGTGAGGGCAGAACTGTAGAGGAGATGTGCGCATAATCTATGTGCGAAAATGCCTGGAGGAAGGTGGTGAGGTGCTCCTTCCGTTTTTATTGTTTAAGTTTTAAATCATTTTATTAACTGTATTCTCGTAGTCTATCAACTGAATGACCGTGTCGTCTCGAATGAGTTTAATATTAAATCTTTTTTTGTAATTTAACTCCAAGAGTCATCGGCAATCTGTCCTGGAACAATTATCGTTTGTTTTGAATTATAAATGGCATGTTGACATTTCCACCAATGAGTCATGTCAATATAATTTAAATTATTTTGGATGATTTTATGTACGCGGCATTATCAAGTCCGATGGTAATAATCGTTTATGTTAAGATTTGGATGTGTTCTCAGACGGTCTGTATCGAATGCTGTATTGATGAATTACCTCCTTGACGGTATCTAGTTGAATATTGCGTTGTATCATGTCATTCGAGATGTAGTAGGTGCGTTGACTATTGCCCTTAGTACTTGATTTTGGAATCTTTGGATAATTTCCAGGTTTGATTTACACGCCGAACCCCACAGTCGAATGCCATATGCCCAAATGGGCTTCAATATTGCTTTTGCATAATAATAGTTTATTGTCCAGGACTAATTTCGATTTTCGACCGATTAACTAGTATATGTGCCGTAGCTTGAGCCTAACAAGGAGAGTGTTCCAATTGTCCTCCACCAAATTGAATGAAACTTTTTGTACGTGTAGTACATATATAGAAATAACTTGTGTTCACGGAATTTTATGCCGTTTTGAGCCGTTTGCTCAAAAATAATTTTCAAAGTTTGCCACAAATGGAGCATGGTATATATTGCTTTAACAGTACGTTCAGCTGTATCGCTTACGAGGTGTAATCGCTGGAGTGCTTGCCTTCTGATCCAAGGTTTGCGGTTTCGAATTTTGCCTGCGAACTTTTTTTTTCTTTTCAAATTATATATTTAACAAATAATAATATAACAATAAATAACACACAAATAACACATAATTACGCACTATTTTGTGCTACTGAAACATTTAAAGCACCATCTGATTCTGCATATTGAACATTTTAGCGGCAGTTTTGAATGAACATGTATTTTTAATGTATCTGCACAAGAACATAACTGATTCTCGTTAAAATTATTGTTATATCTGGTATTGTATTGTAGTGTTGTCTTCTAAATGTTTTGCTGCATACCTGGCATATTTGAGAATAGTGGCCTGTTTATATCAATTACAATGGGCTCTATTGAGGAATTGATTGTTCTATGCGTTATGCAATTACTGTAATCAAAGATATGTTTTTTTTAAGATTGAATTAGTTGCGTGATTCGCAATTTGAAACATGTTGTACTTCGGTACTTGCGATCGTTTTATTGTTATGTAATTATTTGTTAAATATATAATTTAAAGAAAAACAAAAGGCCCCAGACAAAATTCGAACCCGCGAACCTTGGATCAGAAGGCAAATGCAATTTTGCAATTTTTTGCAATTTGACAAAAGCTTAACTACAGTCTTTATTTGTTGTTACATAGATGTTTGGCCTTGGTAAGGTGATATATAAATCAACAGTACAATAGTGCAATATGCGTAATACTAGTTACAGGAAATAAATTTAAAAATCGGATGGTATTTTGCCCATAAGGGTATTATACGTTATCCCTAAAGCATTTAGCGATTGGAACGGCAGTTTATGAACATTTCTTGTATGGGGACATTGTTTTCTCTCGGTAATTCCCTTTATTAGTTTGTTATTGTTTAAAAGCGTTTTGAAATAGAACAGCTCTACCATTTCTAGGATATGTTCCTTAATGTTTTGCACGTTCGCTTCATGGTACAGTTGAGTGATTTTGGTGTACCTTCTCTTGTTAAGCGCGAGTCGTAGGCATTTATTTTGGAGTAGTTGTAGTTTCTCGTAACTGGAGTTAGATATTCCACACCAAATAGATGCAGCATAGGTAAGTATGGGCCTGATGGCTACTTTGTAAAGAATTAGTTTGTTTTTGCTACTAAGATTACTGTTGGTACGCATAAGGCTGTATATGGAACCTAGTACCTTTTGGGCTTGTTAAATGTTTGGTTTATGTGGGTTACAAAGCTTAATCTACTGTCGAGAATTACTCCTAGGTACTTTACTTATTTCGTGACCTTAACAGGCATTCCTTGTAATTTAGGTGTAGTAAATAAGGTAGTGTTTTTAATTGGTCTGTGGAAGATAATGGCTTCACTTTTGGTAGCGTTCAGGGTTATTTTCCATTTTTCAAAATATTTGTCAAGGTATGCTATGTGGTGGATTATTTTGCTAGAAGCCGTCGCGGCCGTGTGTGAATGTGCGTAGATTACCGTATCGTCCGCGAATAGTGCTGCATTAGTAATGGGAACTTCTGGTATGTCGTTAATGTAAATTGTGAACAGCTGAGGTCCCAGGATAGAACCTTGGGGAACCCCCGCTAATGTTTGGCGCATGTTAGACAGGTTGTTGTTGATTGCCACTTGAAATTTACGTTCTGTGACGTAGCTGTGTATTAGTTTGGTTAGATACGTTGGAATGTTGATTTTTATTAGTTTGTATATTAGACCCTCGAGCCACACTTTGTCGAAAGCCTTTTGGATGTCAAGCATAAGTGCCGAGGTGACATTTGATTTGTTGAAATTCTGTTTTATGTCTGTTGTTAGTCTAGCCAATTGGTGTGTTGTGCTATGATTTGCTCTGAATCCGAATTGAATGATGTTTATTTTACTATTTGCGTTAAAAAAATCCCTAAGGTTATTATTAATTATTTTTTCCGTAAGCTTTGCAAGACTGTTCAGACTGATGGGTCTGTAGTTAGTAACTTCACGTTTAGTTAGCCTGGCTTTAGGAATTGGAATTACCTGCGCTACCTGTAACTGGAAAATAACTTAATTTTATTATGCTATTAATGATGTAGTGGAGTTGTACGAAGCATTTTTTTGGCATGTGTTTTATGGCAATGTTTTGTATGCCGTCTGGGCCCGGAGCTTTGAGACTCTTAAGTGATCTGGCCACTCTTGTTAATTCTTTAGGGCTGATGAGCGGAAAATTCCTACTCGGCTCGTTTTCTAGGTAGTCTGTCACCGTGTTGACGTTCGCCTGCTGCGAGAGGTCGTTTTTTGTGTTTATTTCGTGAACAGCTTCAAAGTGGTCGACTAGTGCTTCGCATTTTTGAGTGTCATCTCGTGCAGTACCGCCGTGATGTTCAAGTGGCGGAATATCGCATGAATTACTTTTTAGGCTTTTGACAACTCTCCAGAGCGATTTACTAGAGGGTGTCATTTTTGTGAGTTTTTTGCTACAAGCGTCATGGATATCGTTGTGGATGCGTTTACGGCAACGTCTAATAAGGTTATTTAGAGTCTCGCGATTATGTGACGTTTTATTTTGTTGCCAGGTCCGTCTAGCCATGTTTCTCTCTTTAATAAGTTTCCTGCTATTATTTGAAATTTGATCTCTATGCTCCGAGTGTTGAGTTTTTGGGATATTATGTGTGATTGCGAATTGCATATTTTTGGTGAATGTTGCTACGGCCTCGTCAATCTCGGGTTTTGAAGTTATATTTGG
>JAODAC010039987.1:0-12120 GCA_027575185.1 Mimaenictus wilsoni | reverse complement strand
TATACTGCAGAAACGAAATTTACTAGATCTTTGCGTAGCTTCTTTTCTGCACCAACGACGGCGACGCTCGCCAACTGTGATGAAAACCGGCGACAATAAATCTCGCGAGGGCAGAGACGATGGCCGGGCTTGTTGGGTGAAAATGTAAATTTACGCAGTGCGATCAGCATCATCATAGCTCGCCGTCCATCATGGGACGACATGGCATTCAGTCACTTAGTCTTGCTTTTCGTATGCCTCCGTAACCGGGTTGTTGAAATCTTACGGCTTCATCGTTTTAATACGCAATTAAATTATGGTTAATAGCCGTAAGGTTTTCGTTGATGAGGTTATGTACTGGTCACTTGGTGGTCTTGTCCATTGTTATTATATATTTTTAATGATCCTGTTTATGGGTATATTAAATAATTATAAGCGAAGTTCAATGAGTTTAAAATACGGTATTTGGACGGTAGAAAGACCGAAATTGTGACGCAAGGGGAATGCATGAATTGTCCTTCGTGGATTTGAATGAAAATTGTTGTGCATCTAGTACACATATTGAAACAATCTGATTGTCTGGTTATGGGATTTTTGGAAATTTTGAACAGTTTACCAAAAAAATTAAAGTTTCGGTGATTCATTAGGTACCTTTTATTTAAAAAAAACATAATTGCGAGAAAATATAATTTCGTCCTTATAAAAGTGTGTTTAAGACAGAATTTATGTGTTTGAATTGACACATGTGGTGCTATTATCTGAATAATTCTAATCGATAGATAGCATAATTTCGTATCTCTAAGAGTGCGGCTAAGAACAAATTTGAAGTTTACAAAGCAAAATGTAGAGCTATCTTCAAAATTACTATTTAAAACTGGGTATAACTTCGTGAAATTAATTTATTACATTGTTGTGCGGTGCGCAGTACTCGGGTGACTGTAGAAAGAAAGAAAACATCATAATATGCTGAGTTGGTTGCCTACCTGCAAAATTACTAGCGAAAACGCCGAAATTTATAATGTACGAATTCATTAAGAAACTTAGATTATAATAAACATTCCTAGTCGATAGTAAATATAACTGCTTGCCTCTAGGATTGAGGTAGATGAAGGAATAGAACATTTTTACTATGCTAAATATGGAACTATCTTCAAAATTGTAATTTACAACTTCATAAAATTGCTTTTATTGCATTACCGTGCCACGCACAGTGTGTGAATGACTTTAGAAAGAAAATAACGTTAAAATATGTTAATTTACGCGCGAAAATGCAAACAATTAAAATGTACGCATTCATTAGGCATCTTAAATTCGAATAAACAATCTTAATTGATAGATAATATAATTTCGTACCGCTAAGAAGTTGACGTTTTTACAGTGCAAAAGATGGTACAATCTTCAAATTTACTATTCTTATGACTTAGTAATGGCCGTTCGTACAGGGAATACAAAGGCGGACATGATAGCCAAGAAGGCAGCAGAAACCACCTTGCTTGGCCCTGAACCAACCTGTGGATTATCAAGATCCACAGTGGAAGAATGGATCAATAATTGGTATCGTGCCAGTCACGAGGCGAAGAGGCAAGACAGGCAAAGAGTCCAAGAAATTATAAAGCTAAAAATAAACGATATTAGCCTACTGACAGGTCATGCCGAGGTCTTGTACCACCAATTTTGCCAATATTGGCAAAGGCAATCATACAAGCTACAGATTATGTAAAGCGGAGGTGGGGACGACCGAGCACCTACTCTACTCTACCCTTGTGCATCCCTAGAAACGGAAAGACTTCCTTTGCTAGGCAGCGAGCAGCTAAGTGTCTCGCTGAATTCAAGCGGAAGTCGGTCAAGGAAATTCTAGCCTTTTCAAAGGATATCTCCGTTATTGGCCCATCATAGTATTGGTCCATGTACAATAGATTAAAGTTAGTCGCAGTGCTAGTGGCGTTGATCGCCCAGGATTAATTAAAAAGGCCATTTATTACATTACTGTGCCGGACGCATTGTGCGGATGACTTTAGAAAAAAGAAAGCATCGTGATTTGTTAAGTTGGTTGCCTACCTGCTAAGAAATTCGGCGGCTAATGCAGAAAATTATAATTTACGCCTTCATTAGGCAACGCAAAGTATAATTATCAATCCTAGATGATAGATAATATAATTTCGTGTCTATTAAAGGTGGCACTATCTTGAAAGTTGTAATTTACAACTTCGTAAATCTTCATTTATTACATTACCGTGCCGCACGTAGTGACACAGTGACTCTAGGAAGAAAATAACGTTGAAATATGTTAAGTTGGTTGCCTGTTATCAAAATTACTGCCATCGAAAATGCAGAAAATTAAATTTTGGCATTCATTAAGTAACTTGAACTTTTATAAACAATCTTTTGTTTTTGGATGTTTTCGGCATGTTTCTGAGGAAATAATCCTTGGAAGAATTATAAAGAACCGTAATTGATATATAATTAGTGTTTTACATTTAAGACACAATTTGACGTGTTTACTATCCTGAAAATTTGCAAAATTAGTATTTGAAACATTATAATTTCGTAAAACTGCATTAATTACATTACCGTGCAGTACACTTTGGAAAGAAAGGGAACATCAAAATATGTTAAATTGGTTGCTTACCTTGAAAATATGTTAACTTGGTTGCCTACTATCAAAATTAGTTAACCTGGTTTCCTACCATCAAAATATGTTAACTTGGTTGCCTACCATCAAAATATGATAACTTGGTTGCCTACCATAAAAATATGTTAACTTGGTTGCCTACCATCAAAATATGTTAACTTAGTTGCCTACCATTAAAATTAGTTGACTTGGTTGCCTACCATCAAAATGAGTTGACTTGGTTGCCTACCATCAAATATGTTAACTTGGTTGCCTACCATCAAATATGTTAACTTGGTTGCCTACCATCAAAATATGTTAACTTGGTTGCCTACCATTAAAATTAGTTGACTTGGATGCCTACCATCAAAATTAGTTGACTTGGTTGCCTACCATCAAAATATGTTAACTTGGTTGCCTACCATCAAAATATGTTAACTTGGTTGCCTATCATCAAACTTACCAGCGAAAGTTCAGTAAATCAAAATTTCTGCGTTAATTACGTAACTTAAACTCTTTGTAAAATTCTAATCGATAGGTGATATAATTTGGTCCCACTAAGTGTGTTAAAGAAAGAATTTGACAGTTTTTACAATCCTCAACGCGGAGTTAAGAGTTAATGAAAGTTTTGAATGGCATTTAGATGACTTCTACGACTTGCAATCATAAAAGACCACACCGATTGTGCTCTGCGTGTGCGAGCGCGCACATTTCTTCCTCATCATTGCCGGTTAATTACCATTCATAAAGGCCTGCAATAATTACGTAATTACGATCGGCTCCCGCGCCGATGCCAATTTACGCTATAAGCGCGTCGTAAATCCACAAACGCCATGCGTCGTCGACGTCGTCGTTCGCAACCACATTCCAACGCTAATTGTCGTCAACCTACCGAAATTCCTCCTTGCTTCGCTACTCGTTGTCTTGTCCACCGCATTTTTGACTTTTTCTAATGCATACATAGACTCTCCCCCGACGACTTTCGTGCCACCGTTTGTACGTCTGTAGTTGTATGTTTGTAGTGTAGTTAGTGTGCGGTGTGTGTTGCGATGTGACGACCATGTAAGTAAATACTAGACGTCGGTATAGGTTATGTCAATATGTGAGTGTGTGTGTGTGTATGTGTGTGTGTATGTCGAGTAATGTCGAGTGGAGATCATGGCGTGCATCAATAAAACGCCTACATTTGCCGTATGTAAACTGCACGCCGCGGCGACGCGATGCTTTTGGATGCGGAGAGCAAACCGCGTGTGCAGAAAAAAAAAACACGCACCAGACGCATGCTGGCGATTTATCGCGACGCCCTACATGGTGTCAGCGGCCATTAGCATTACTTATTGCCACACCACGTACGCTCACCATACCTCAGTATGGTTGAGCATGTATGTGTGTGTGTGTTGAAGGCATTAGGTTATCACGGGAAATTGTCGACATCTTGTAATTTCATCAATGTTTATTGAAAGTAAGTGGGTTGTGTGTAAAGTATTTGTGGGAGATGATAAAGTGCTGTCATCTATTAGAGGGTTGGGCAAGTTTAATAGTTCTTGAATGATGTTGTGCTGTGATAAACATGAAAATTTTGACAAAAGAACTGTTTGTTAAATAGACAATTGTGAAGATTCGTTAAATGAGTTGTCTATATTTTCTTTAAAATATGTCTATTATAGACGAAATTGGAAATATATTGCCGGTTGTGTTTAAAATGTAACGAAACATAACTCATATAAACTGTTATGAGGGATGAATTGCCTATATTTATTTAGAGAATTACACAGTGATACCATCTGTGGGATTGCCTCTAGGTTGCCTCTGCAGTTGTGTAGGTAGGCTTCAGGCGGTCAATGGTTACGTTTACCTCTCTGCCGTGGATGGAGATGATCATAGATTATAGATATATCTAGATAGGCAACTCCCTGTGTAGAAATTGGTACGAGAATCAGCGCCAACTGGCTGTATTTTGTATGAACTAAAATGAATGGAGGAGATAAATCCGAGCTCTGTAAGTCGTTTCATTCTACTCGAATTTCTATCTTTCTCATGAACATAACCATGAAAGGACCAAAGCAGGTCTATACATCTGAAAACCTTTATTTTCATAAGACCTGAAAAATATATGAATGAATGCAGAATGTAGCAATGAATCTTGTATTTATTGGTGAAAAAGTACGTAGTTTATAGCAAAGACTATTAACATTATTAATACTGTTGCAAATCATAACAGAAGAATCCAAACAACACCACACATGTTTTAATAACCAGCATAATTAACAACGAGGAAGTCTCATTAGCTAATTTGCATTGTTACAATATGAAACGCAATATATATCGTGCATTACACAGTTTGTTCAGTTGCTCAGTTTGCGACACCAAAATGTATCAACATCAAACACCAGACGTTGCTGACAATAAGATTACACGCCTACACCACCGAAAACGTTTCTTCTTCCATAGTTAATCCGGTGCATACACTACGCCGGCAACTGCAAACAGCAGATAAGCGCATTCCACGCCTAAATCGGTAATCTTCGTTTATATTCGGGACAGTTGGAGCATCTGGCGGGTGGTGTATTGAATTAACAAAGAGTGGTGGGGAACGTGAGCCACAACTCGCTATTTGAGTCCACACTGCCTGGAAATGATGTGGATTAAGTGCTGATTAAGGTTTGTTGATGCGGATGGTGATTAAGGTGTGTTGATGTTAATTGTTTGTGCGGTATTGGATTGATCGCCACACTTCTATAACGACAACCACAGTTAATCTGGTTGCCAGAGCGAGTAGAGGTGTTATTGTCACGACCAGGATTTGAACCTGGATCCCCCTGCGTGGTAAACAGCGATCTTACAAACTGGGCTACTACGCTCTACGCGCAAAACTTTGTCGTAAATTTAGTTATCGCTGTTTTAGCACAAACATAACATTTAGTAATTGCACTTTGCAATTGAAGTCATAAAACCGTTTAGTGAAATGGGTTGCCTATATTATCTTATTGTTAGATATTGTTTTTTAGTATGTGCTATTTGCCACATTTGCAATTTTCGGGATTATGAACAAGTAAATCTATTTACTCAAATTTCACAAAAAATGAGACTGCTCTATTCAAACCATCTCAAGAAGAGACTGTTTTTCTGAAGAAATCTATCAAAAACTCTTTCAATTCAAATGGAAACAATTTAATGCCGTTTCCAGCTTTCAAAACTTCCCAGGAATACACAATAGATTGTTTGTCGCCATAAATCTGAACAAATTCACCCCCTGGGAGTCGTATGCCACTATTCACGGATCACTATCCATCCTTGCAATCGGTCATTAACATTCTGCAATGCGTGGACTTGCGTAAAAGATGCGCGACTCTGATTTACATTTCTTCAGCGCACACTCTGCGGGGATTTGCATAATGGAATCGTTACTGTTAACGCCGTTTTCGTTGCCCGTATGTTATTTTTTGCGCACACCGCGACTAATTGCACTATGCAAATCTTCGCAAGCATTCCCTGGTGGCCACTACTCATTAGTCTAACGCTAATGTTAAGACTAATAAATTTTAAAAGTTTCAAACACAAAAAATAACTAATTACTTTTCTGCATTCTAAACAACTCCTGAAAAAGTTTAAAAATTAAAATTAAGTTCACAGAAACTTGAGATAACTGCAGTTAAGTTTAAATAATATTCCTAATTCAATGTAACAATAAGAAAGATTTATCTGAGTTTTTATCAACTTAGTCATAGGCAGCCAACAGTACACGTATACAACATTTCTATACCCTTAAGTAAATGCTTTTAAAACTAATAATGTAACACTTAAAGTGTTATATCATATGGTCATTAAATTAAATAAGAGTACAGTGAATTAAAGAAACTAGGTGATAGCATGATGGTAAGAAGGTCATTTCATTGTATAAACGGCGTAACTGTATGTGTGTGGCGTGCGATAATTGACGTTTTGCACCGATGATGGCCAGAGGCGCGCGTGCGCCGTGGCAAAAGGGTGCAACACGTGCGCGCGTGCGCATTGTGCTCGGACGATTTAAGCACATGACACACCACCAACAATGGTGTGCGCCTTGCGCGTGCAACATGCGATCCGAATTAAAATGCGTGCTCTGGAGAATTCGCCGGACCATGGCCGAACAACGAAAGCGACGCGATGCGCTAATTAATCCTTACTTCAACCGGCTTAAGGCACAAACATGGCCGCTCGGAATGTCATTTGCATGTATTGTAGGTTTATTTGAAAGGATCTGCCTTTTTTTTCGAGTCTGCAAAATTCTTAAAAGTTTATAATGATTAGTAAATTGTTAATGCGATAATCTGTACTCCGTTAGTCAGAAAAAAAAACTGAAAATACCTGAAAAATTAAAATTGACTAAAACTGATGTGACCGAATTTGTCAAATTAGAAAATAAGGGAAAACTATTTGAATTTTGGTTTTCCAAACATAATTACATGTTGCACTCGTGCGGCGCCGAATGGCGGCCGACTATGATACTGTCGCAGCGCGGCCGGCGCCGGACGTGTGAACTCGCTTGAAGCTCACTGGTCACTTGATGTTGTTCAACCGCAAGCGTGTCGAGTTGCCACAAAGCGTTATCAAGAAAAGTCTCAAGTGGCCACATAGCTAAAAGAAAAAGTTCTGAAAACTTAGTGTTTCCCTAAATGGTAAAATGAAAGGCGAAATACTTAAAAGTTTATAACAATTGTTAACGTTCTACGTCGATAATCCGCACCACATTAATCCGAAAAATAAGGAATAACCCTAAACATTCGTTTTTGAATTTAAACTTGTACAAATATCAGTCATCGAAACATATTAACTGTTTGTACTCGAGCGGCGCCGATTCTGCGCCCAACCATGGTAATGACGCAACGCGATCTGCGCCGCATGTTTAAGTACAATGGCAACTCACTGGCAACTTGACAAGTTTCGACTACACTCATCTCGAGTCACCACAGAACGTCAACAAGAAAATTCTTAAATTGCCATTGATTGTGAGCTAAACGAAAACAAGAACTAAACATATATTCTTTACATTTTAAACAGGTGTGTAACTGATTAAAATAATCACACAACTCTGAATGTATAATTTTACAATCACAAAATCAGTCAGTAAATTTCTAATGTTGTACAGATTAAATTGCCTGTAATTATCACAAGTCTAGGAATATTTCCAAGATAATTATCAATTGGCAAGTTAAGAGTTAACGATAGCCACACGCGCGTTATTATGCGCATGCATATGCGGACTTTTAAAGTTGGCGTCAAACGGCAGGCGATTGGTGGTTGGTAGATTTGTCCATTCGCGTCGTTATGGCAGCAGCGCGAGGAGGTACCGAGAAGGCTAGGCAAGGCGCGATCGTTTCTCGTTTGTAAAACAAACCGTAATGAGTGTACAATTACAGATATGTGTCTGCATGCGAGTGTACTGGGTTTGAGCGCACGTTTGTGTGTGTACACGTATGTTGCGAAACGCCAACTTTTGCACGCAATTTTCCGCGCGGCGAAATTTACTATTGCGCATTGTTTTTCACAAAAGGGCCGCTACTTTTACTTTACCATAGAATTGCTGTGCAAAAATTTGCCTCGTCTATTTCCAGCAATCTTTTCCTTATTCTCATTTACGATGGGAATGCGAGAAATGGTGGGAATGACTTTTTAAATTTGGATATTTTTCACTTCGGCTGGTTAAGTTGAGTGTAGAGAAGTACATCTCAGAAACTAGCAATTAAAAAATAATTTATAATTTTTTTTATTTAACCACTAGGATTTTTTTTTTGAAGTGAAACTTCATTTAAGTTCATTTGATTTAGATGACAAACGTTGCTGGATATCACAAAGTTAAAGTACCGTTGTGAAGTTGGTAGAAAATTACAGAAGAGAATTTTATTAGAGATTTTCATAAGAAAAAAATAAAAATTGAGCGTACCCCTTCTCCTTTACACATGTTGTTGATATGACCCAAATGAGTACACATTTTGAGAGAGCCATTTTTTGACTTGGGGCAAGTGCCCTAAACGGACGATTAAAGTATGCACTCTTCAATTGATTCGTCCATGGGAGGACATATTCACTCGATTTTCTCCGAAACAAGACGAGGGTGCCTCAAGATGTTCCAAGAAAAGTTGTTGCAAATTCAGAGAGGAATATACTGATGAAAAAAAAATTCACGATCGTTTCAGTGCAGATAGGAGAAAGGGCTAAATAAAGAGATAATGTATGGAAACGTGTACCAAAATAATGAACTCATTAAGGTGCTTCGCATGGCATCATTAAAATTTTTTTTTCAAATTTACCAGTAATTTGTAGTTTTAATTGAAATTCATCTTTTTACTTTACCATAGAATTGCTGTGCAAAAATTGCCACGTCTATTTCCAGCAATCTTTTCCTTATTCTCATTTACGATGGGAATGCGAGAAATGGTGGGAATGACTTTTTAAATTTGGATATTTTTCACTTCGGCTGGTTAAGTTGAGTGTAGAGAAGTACATCTCAGAAACTAGCAATTAAAAAATAATTTATAATTTTTTTTATTTAACCACTAGGATTTTTTTTTTGAAGTGAAACTTCATTTAAGTTCATTTGATTTAGATGACAAACGTTGCTGGATATCACAAAGTTAAAGTACCGTTGTGAAGTTGGTAGAAAATTACAGAAGAGAATTTTATTAGAGATTTTCATAAGAAAAAAATAAAAATTGAGCGTACCCCTTCTCCTTTACACATGTTGTTGATATGACCCAAATGAGTACACATTTTGAGAGAGCCATTTTTTGACTTGGGGCAAGTGCCCTAAACGGACGATTAAAGTATGCACTCTTCAATTGATTCGTCCATGGGAGGACATATTCACTCGATTTTCTCCGAAACAAGACGAGGGTGCCTCAAGAAGTTTCAAGAAAAGTTGTTGCAAATTCAGAGAGGAGTATACTGATGAAAAAAAATTCACGATCGTTTCAGTGCAGATAGGAGAAAGGGCCAAATAAAGAGATAATGTATGGAAACTTGTACCAAAATAATGAACTCATTAAGGTGCTTCGCATGGCATCATTAAACTTTTTTTTTTCAAATTTACCAGTAATTTGTAGTTTTAATTGAAATTCATCTTTTTAATTATCTTAATTAAATTATCCATTTTAATTATCCACCTGAATACCGCCGCTGTGGGACACAGCGCCTCTTCATTACATGTACACACGCACACACGCTCTCAGACGAACAGATACTCGGGAATATGCAAAGGAACACCGCTGGCTAAGTGGGTCTTCATCTCGATGTAAACACAGCTTCACCCGCCTTCCTTAAAGCAGTGACAACATGAGAATTTCAAGTGATACGTTGTAGTGCTTCCGCAAACACGGGATAACTTTTCTGCGAATGCTCTTCGAGAATCAACCCGATGTGTACATGTAGGTGGCACACAGTAGCTGCATACAGTTGGCAAATTGTTCGATATAAGTAGAAATAATTGAAAAGATGAATTTCAATTAAAACTACTCATTACTAGTAATTTTGAAAATAAACCTATTTTTTAATGATGCCATACGAAGTCCCTTAATGAGTTCTTTATTTTGGTACAAGTTTCCATGCATTTTCTCTTTATTTAACCCTTTCTCCTATCTGCACCGACTCGATCGTGATTTTTTTTTTCATCAGCATATTCCTCTCTGAACTTACAACAATTTTTGTTTGAAATTTTTGAGGCACCCTCGTCTAGTTTCGGAGAAAATCGAGTGAATATGTCCTCTCATGGACGGATCAATTGAAGATTGCATACTTTAATCATACGTTTAGGGCACTTGCACCGAGTCGGAAAAAATGGCTCTCTCAAAATTTGTACTCATTTGGGACATATCAACAACATGTGTAAAGGAGAAGGGGTACATTCACTTTTTAGTTTTTATTTTTTTCTTATGGAAATCTCTAATAATTCTTTTCTGCGATTTTTTGCTAACTTCACAGCGGTTGTTAAGGCGCTATGCTTGTGCTGTTGGTTGCATAACTCCTACGATTCCTCTTAAAATCCCCAATCACGAGATTATCAGTAACCAGCTGGAATGTGCGCGTACAAAATTAACATTCGCTTTTGCCACAGCATCTCTTCGCCGCCGCTAATCTCGATCTCATTAAAGTAACGCCGAGCGACGACGGCCATGTTGAAAGAAATTTTACGCAACGCTTCGTAAAATTCATTCAGCACCCGGCAAATCGGGCAAGGCAATCGCAAACACCGGTAGCCGCAGAACGGCTACTGCAAAACTATTCCACATCGCAATGCGTTTGAATAAATGCGCGGAGAATTTAGTAGGTACATATCTTAAATCGCGTCTGGTATTTGCTCGCCTCCAACCAGGCACTGGGCTCTGTGTGTTATTAGCGCTTACTTACGGCGGCGCACAGTAATCAGATGTGATAGATATGCCACACGTTGTGCGCTGTGTGCTCGGACATGCCGGCGACGGTAATGATAATTTAATAATAATTTGCGCGAGTGCACAAGTGCATTAAATCGCGTTTCGAATTTCACTGCGCCTGAATCAATACGCCGAACACAGATAGATATGTATTCCAACGCGCGGTTTTCTGATTCAACCTCAACAACCGACCTGTTGGCTTTATGCCCGTAATGTTGGTAATGTTAAGCTGAATCATGTTGGCTAATTGTCATCTGCTACAACATAATTTCTCCATGTTGCAAAATAAAATAAATTACGGCGAGAAAACGGGCGTAATTTGGTGAAATTATTTCTTGACGCTTGTTGGTATTTAATTGCGGAATAGATTCTCGTAAAAGTGACTTTAAACATATAGCATTTCGTTCGATTTATTTTGTATACTAGGGATGTCAACTTTTCACGAAGTATCGATACTTTTTGGTATCGATACTTTTTGGTATCGATACTTTTGAAACTTCGATACTTTCGATACACAAGTATCGAAGAAAAGTATCGATACTTATTGGTATCGAAAATACACATTGGCGCCATCTGTTTATATACTTTCAATTATTTTTTACTCTATTTGAAAGAGTCTTCTGTCACTTGTTGATAGAACATGTTGAATAAATTTCGAAGAAGAAACACACTTTTTTCACAGTTCTACAAATTAAATTTATTTATGTACAATGGAAATTTCGGCTTTCGCCATCATCAGGTACTGAAGCAAGAAATTACAAAAAGCAGGTTAAATACTATGAAGTACAATGTTTTTGGTGGGTGGGGTGTTTATTGCAATGTGGGTCTTGCTAAGTGGGTCTTCATCTCGATGTAAACACAGCTTCACCCGTCTTCCTTAGAGATTTGACAACATAAGAATTTCAAGTGATACGTTGTAGTGCTTCCGAAAACACAGGATAACTTTTCTTCGAGTGCTCCTTAGCACGAAACAAGAAATTACAAAAAGCAGGTTAAATACTAAGAGGTACAATGTTTTTGGTGAGTGGGGTGTTTATTGCAATGTTGTCCGTGTGGTCGTTTAGCAAAGTATTGGGATGGGTATTTATGGCCTGTTGGATGTAAATTACCTCAAGAATATTG
>JAODAC010039955.1:0-12123 GCA_027575185.1 Mimaenictus wilsoni | reverse complement strand
CAGGCATAGAGAGAGCAATGGCAGAAAGAGACCTCCAACATGGCGACTGGGAAAATAGGAACCTGTGGCGTATAGGGCGTATATTGCGTATATGGCGTATATTGGCGTATTGGAAAGCGTTGAACGCTCAAAAAACCGAAATATATTCGTTTCAGTCTTTAACAAAACTGAACGAAGATGATTCGATGCTATTTATATCTCACAGAATCGATTCATAAAACATGTGCATAAACTAAAACATATCAACATCTTCATAACATTAATACCTCTCCAATTTTCAGACTTCCTTAATTTTTTTCAAGTCTTTTCAAGTCTCATGCAAGGACACGGACTGGTCAGGCATGGCCTGTGTTATTTAGTTTGACCTTGAATCTGGTCAAACTAAAAAAATAGCTTATATATTTTTTAAACCAAATTTTTGAAACATAAATATTCCGAGGTACCATCGGGGGCCCTTTTTAAGAGCCACTGGTTTGAAATATAAATAAAAAATCAATTTTATGAATTGACTCTATTTGTAAACAAAAAAATATATCGTAAGGCAGTTAGGCGTTAGCTGTCGCGTTGTCCGGCCAGACAATCACATTTATGTAAGTTAAAGCGCATGCGGCGGGACTTTACGAGAAAATGATTTGTTACGCGGTAGTCGCGGGTTTTTTTGAAACATTAATTTATTTCCCGTTGAAAGCGCGGGACTAGACTTAACTGGATCTTCTGCTAAGTTCCTTGAGTTATCGCGATACAAGTTCTGCTCAAAGCTCACCTCAGACGTCAAAGTTCAAAATACACGAAGTACATAGTACAACAACTTTATTCAAACGGCACATTGAACACACAAATACAAAAGTAAAAGACAAGTTAGCACGACAACTCACCAGAGGAGAAATAGGCCGAATCGGGCGCGAACCACGCTTTTATGGTGGCACAGCGCCCCCTCTCCATTGCTGCTGAGCGCATTCCCAACATCTTAAGCATAGTGGCGCAGCAAGCGACCCCTATCTTAGGCAACCAACGCAACATGATTTATACAACAAGCTAACACATTCTCTTGAAGTTGTTTCTGTAGAAGTCCAGTAAAGACCCAACTACCTTACAAAGAATTAATTCATCTTCTTGAAACCAATATGACCAGCGTATTCTCTATCGGCACATAGAGGCACAGGCTCAGCCTGTATTTGCGGATGACACCGTGGGGGTTGGAGTACGACCGGGGAGGATCGGGATCCTTGGCCATATTTAAGAGGGTGCGAGTTCCAGATATTGTAGTAACCCATGGCGCGTCAACAAATTTTTGGTGTGAAAGAAATACGTGAAAGAATACGAGAAAATGAATGAATGAATGAATGGATGAATCCTGGGAATCCCGTTTTCAAAAATGTCTCAAATAAGGGCCCGCCCGAATATCCATCGTTAATGTACTACTTGTAGGAGGTTGTAGACCTCCTGACCATTTATACTGTGGGATTTTATTGTATCACAATACATGAAATGAAATCTAAGATGAATGAGATTAAGACAACGAGGAGATCCAGGCGGAGGCGGCAGCTGGAGACGATCGGCTCGTACTCGCCGATGGGGCAGGCAGGTTGATGTGAGCCTCGCTGGTGACGACGGCCGGTAGCGGACTCGGTGGCGGTTGCTGGCGCCGGTGTAGTCGTTGGAGGCGGCTGGCCAGGGACTCGGTGTGGACTCTCTGTGACGGCGGACTCTCTGGTGGCGGCAGCTGGTGTCGGGGCTCGCTGTTGGTGGACTTCGGTGTCGACTGAGTTACTGAATGACTGTGATGACGAAATGTCGACTATATATAGTAGGTGAAAATGCTGACGCGATCATTTCTTTGTTCGTCACAGCAGAACACGTGGTCGCGATCTCGTTGCGCCGTGTCGATTTTGAGATGTCAGCGTTTTCGATGTATAGTCTCGGCGGATGTTGATTACGTGCAGATTATGGTTTATTGGTGCTGATTGTGATTGTGGTTTGTTGATCCTAATATTGTTTGTGCGGCAATGGATTGCCGCCACAATACAACATTTTAAAAACCTGAAATACGCCGCCGGAAATACGTGAAAACCGCTGAGTTAATTGTTTCGAAACATGTGAAAAGGGTCTTATATTATTTTCAAAATTTAAAACATAAATGGACCGCCTATAAATAAAGCATTATATGATATTGAAAATTATTTTTTCTACAATTTTTGGTTATAAATTATAGTTTTATTAAATAAAAGACTAGATTAGCATTTAATATGAAAAAAAAACATTTAATATAAAACATTTGTACACGTATTCCAACAGTCGAATAGTCGAATAGTATGCGATGCTGTATACAATAATTCGCAACATTCATTACTTGTGCCGATATAAAGGTACAGGTGCGATGCGGTATCAATACAGCAGTGGCGTGGTGCGGCGCGGCGGCGGCACGTTATCATTAATAATCGCGCGCGTTTCTTCGTATCGCTCGGTATTATTAGTGCGTGAATTTCGTGCATGAGTGACGAAACGCGGCGCGCACACACGCGGCAATAAACAGCGGTGGTGGCGGTGGCGGCGGCGGCTGTGGTGTGGTGTGGTGGCAGCGGGTGGGCGCAGGCAGCGAACGCATGCAAATGCTCGCAGCAGGCGGGTGGGCGGCTGATATTAAAGCGAATGTGCCGAAAGGCGTCGCGCGTATGCCGAACGCTGGCGTGGCGTGCGCTGCAGGGCTATCGCTCCATCCGCGCTGTAGTCGCTCGCCGCGACAGCCACCACCGCTCCTGCTGCCGTTGCCGCCACGCCGCTTACGAGCCGGTGCGCGCCGCCTGCCGCTATAGATATATATATCGAGAGCTATAACCATCGTCGAAGCGCGCGCGAGCGGCAGGCGGCACACCAACGCACAGAGACAGGCCAGCAGGCAGCAGGCGGGCAGGCAGGCGAGTCGCGGGCAACGACGACGCTTCGCAAACAGCACGCGGCGGCACGTCGCGTCGCCTTCGGTGCGGTTCCGTTAAGGCTACCATAGTTTGAACATTGAAATATTCAAAAGTCGCCGTGAGAATTTGAGATTCCTGCTGGAATGTTGGATTTTCATTTATATTATTTCAGAAATTAATTCGTTTTTATTCACTAATTTCATAACGAATCCTAGTAGTTTTCTCGATTTTGAAGTAATGAATTGGAGTTTTTTTTTTTAATCACGTCACGTCACGTCACATTAGGTTATTTATAATAACATTCCTTAAAAACATAAAATGCATACAGGGATGGGGAGTTTTAAATTATTTTTTTTTACTTTATTAGTTTATTAGTTTTCAAGGCACGTGAGTTTTGTGGGGAAAGTCACGTTAATTCTCGTTTTATTACATAAGATAATAATTGTAGAATACCTATTTTTTTATTAATTATATTGGAATTAATTGGAAAAGGTGAAAAAAGGGAGACATTTTATATTTTATGCTGATTTTTATTCATTTACTTAGATCAAACAAAAGAAAAGTTACTTTTCTTAGCAGAAAAGTCACGTTTCCTCCAAATAATTCAGACTCACAATCAGAAATTTTACATGTTGAATATAATAAATATCGGTCCCTGTATATTGTAACGAGGTCTAGGACAATTTGTAACGCACATGGTAAATCGCGGTACAAATAAATTTATAAACCGCGTAGGTGGTGAACGGAAAAGGGGTTCAATGGAGAAATTTGCATAGGCCCAGTGAAAAATAGTAGCTCGAAAGCGTTAGTTAATCATCATTCCGAAACCAAGAAAACAATATTAACATAAGTAGAAAAAGAAAGATCCGACCTGGTAGCTGTCGACGTCGTAGTAGACACACGGTGTGAAATATAGCGACATGAACTGGTAAAGCCGCAAAAACGCGTGGCTGTATCAATATAATTCAAAACGGTCGAGCGAACTGAAAATTGTATGCCGTTCGAGAAGGAAGAAGGTCCATGTGCGTTACAAATTTGCGCGCATACCCCAATCAAAAGACAAACAAGCGCACAAAATCGCGTCCGGCGGAAACTAACCGTAACAAATTAAGAGTATATTCAATATGTATAAATGTATAACCGAAGTATGCGTACAACAGTCTAATAGTATAATGAATATTGCATTTGACTTTGTAACGCACGTGGTAACCGCGATACAAATAAATTTATAAACCGCGTAGGTGGTGAACGGAAAAGGGGTTCCATGAAGAAGTTTGAATAGGCTCAGTGAAAACTAGTAGCTCGAAAGCGTTAGTTAATCATCATTGCCGAACCAAGAGAACAATATTAACATAAGCAAAGAAAATAAGAATATAAAGGAATGGTCCGACCTGAATTTTGTCGTCGTGGGCCCACGTTGCTCCAAAAAAATGACGGCACAATCACTAAATAAAACAAATCCGCGAAAACGCGAGGTGGAGTGCCAACGTTCTGGCAAACCGGACCGAACTGACTCTTTTCTCCTGATCGGGAAGGAAGAAGGCTCGCGCACGTTACAAATAGTGTTGCGCGTTTCCCACGTATAAGTCAAACATGCGCACAATTGCAGAAACGGACCGTAACAACTTTTCACAACGAAGGATCTAACGACTCTACTCTCACGATGACTGGACAATCTTCCGGCGCTCCGTTCACATCTGTTGCGAATAGCCTGCCTGCTGACAACATCAATCTTTGACGAAAACGCCAAAGGTTTTTATTTTAGCAGGAGCCGAACTACCCGTTCATTGGCAGTGATGATTGCGCTACGGAGAGAAGTAGACACGTCGAAGTATGGCTTGTGACTAACTTTATTTATACAAATTTACAATTACATCGGCTGAGGTCCGCACACCTATAACGCTTTCCTCCACAATCTTCCACGTCTTTTTTTTCAGCAAGTTTGTGGGAATCTGACCTAAGGTCAATGTCGGTCAATACTTGATATAAACTCTTTTTAGAGTTGTCTGTGCTGATTTGTGTAGGTGCCCTTCAACGGGCGAGGGCGAGAAGGTTCTCTTTCGTTGCAGGTGGTAATTCCTCCTCCATGTCGGAGATAGTCGTGACAAGTTTCAGGGCTGCTTCCTTCGCTGAGGTTATTGGATTTGATATGTTCAGGCTTCTCCTTAACTTGGCATTGCCGGTGGTGTAATGTTCACCTGTGGCGAGTAACATCACCCTTCTTAGTGCTCCGCTGAAATTCGATGGTGTAGTAATGTAATCAGCAGACCAAATTTCCTGACCATATGAGAGTTGTTTCAAAATTATCGTTTTAATAATGTTGGACTTGTTTTCAATGCTCAGATTGCTACGGGCATTTAACACGTTATATAATTTCCTTGTAGTTTTCCTAGCTACCTGGGCTCTCTCGCTAATGTGCTGTTCAAATTTGAACTGAAAGTGATGAGAAATACATTGAAGAAAAACAATTAGGCTGCTGGTTCACATGATTAGGATGAGTGAAAAAAAATAGGATGAGGAAAAGCAAGCTAAGAAGGTATGGGAGGCGAATAAAATCATGAAGAGGAAACGGGGAAGACCCAGGAAGAAACGGAAACAGGAGATTGAGGAATCGAAACAAGTGGAAAACAACAATCAAAGCACATCGTTAAATACAAAACTAAACCCGACGCGACGCCACGTGAGTTTTTAGTTAAACTTGAGCAAACTATGGTGTGCCTTAATCCGCAGACGGCTGGCATTCGCTACGAGCGAACGAGCGCCGTGGGAGGCAGAGCCGCGACCGCCTCGCACCGCCGCCACCAAAAGCCCCCCTTCAGAACCGACCCATTGGAATGGGAAGCGGCGAAGGCGAAAGCGTGCCCGCGTCTGAGCCTGCTGGCTGCTGACTGCCCGTCTATACATATATAAATGTGCGTTTGTGTGTGTGTGTGTGTGTGCGTGTGTGTGTGTGTAATCCTGCTATGTTCCTGCACACCCATGCATATATAAGAGTGTTGGTGTATGTTGGTGTGTATGTATGGTGCGAGGCGAAGAGCGTAGATTCCGCCTCGGCTTGTACTTTATGCGCCTGCTGCCGTCGCCGCCGCCGCCACGAATGCCCTACCGTTGCCGCCGTCGTGCCAACCGAAGGGAAAAAAAATCGAGTGACGAGCGGAGGTCGGTCGTTCCGCACGCCACACGGCACCCGGCGCGCACCCAACCCCTCGCTCGCTTCGCCTCGCCGCCTCCCACGCCGCCCCACCGACCGACCGAAGGCATTTCGCACGCGAGCCCTATACTTATTCGTTTCGCTTCGCCTCACACACACACACACACACACACACACACACACACTTTTTTTTCGCTCTTCTTTTGCTTCTGGCCTGTTGTTTCCGCAGTTTCGCTTGACGCTGCAGCACGTTTTCGCACATCCACATATATACATACTCGTGGATACATACATATAGACATGTACATCCACACATCTACATGCCTACACACATCTACCGACCTACTCACGTACACATACACTCATATACTCACATATACATACCGACACATATATGCGCACACATGTGCATTCATACACACATGCACACAACACACACACAAATCTTCTCTCAAATACATACGTCGGATGTTTCGCAAGCGGCGTTGTTTTCCACGTTCATTTTTTTTGCATTTCGCCTAGTAAAATCATGCGGCGTCGCCGCACGCAATGTTCGAAGCGACGCGGCGGCGGCTACGAATAAAGGCACGTCTGCGAGGAGCGGCGGCGAGAAGAGCTGCTGGCGAACGTGTGGCCGCGGGTGGGTGCAGAATTTAATTGCGCTTTGAGCTGGTTAAATTGCGGAAAACCCTCAAAAATCTGCAATTAATTAGTGATCAAACGGGTTTCGGTCTGATACGCGCTGTTCGTCACACCATTAGACCATTAGACCATTATTTTTTATTTATTTATTCAACAACCTTTTTCTACCACATAGTGGTGTAACTTTCACCCGACCCAATCCGGTCTCGCTATTGATGGTGTACTTGCTCTGAACTTTTTGTGCATATGGGTTTTTCCGGGGACCGTTGCAAACGAATCGCCCAAAGTTCATTTGCGTTTTTACCGCGAAATCAGGAGTTCGCGGACGGCTCCGCAGCCGCTTGTTGAGTGGGGAGACCAAGTGGTCACCCATCCAACGCCTAGCTTAACTGCAACGTTGCTTAACTGCATACATATGATCTAACGGGTACCGAGCTCCACAACGCGGGAAGCCGCCGCTTAAAAAATGTGGAACGCTTCACGACTTTGCATGTCATCATTGCGCAGGGGCAATGCCAATCTTCTCTGTATCGTTCCCATTTTAGTATATGTACTGCGGAAGCGAGTACGTTAGACCATTATATATATTTTTAAGTCACAAGTTTAATTGCATGTGAAATAAAATTTCACATTGGTATTTTTAAATTTAACCTCAAAAATAACTTTAAACATATTGGATGGGGGTTATAAGAAAAAGTATCTTAGAATACGTTCCAGTTAAGTTAGATTATGTTAAGTGAAGTTCCACTTAAGTTATGTTAAATTAGAATTACTAAGTTACATTAAAATAATAAGTTAAATTAGAATAATAATGTTTCGAGCAGTCAATATTGTAAATACTTTGAAATTGGCCACTAGATGGCGCTGACATGTTTCCTTGGGTTAGGTTGCACTTAGGTTGGGATATGTTAGATTAAGTTCTTCCTAATAAAATCGCTTACAATTAGGTTGACTACTGCCCATGGGGTCCCGGGTTCGATTCTCGGTGGGGATGCATAGTAAAGTGAATTCTTCTTCTTATCAATAGTATTAGCCTCTAATATGGCTAATTACATTGAACAATAATTGAATGGAGCTAAAGACCATAGCAGTCAATACTCGGTAAAATCAAAAAAAAAGCAAGTACGTTGAAAGGATGCTGCTAGATGGCGCTGGCAAGTTACTTTATGTTGAGTTTAAGCCAAGTTAGATTAAGTCATCGTCTACTATTATTAGTTCTATTCAATTCATTTTTCAATGTAATTAATGTAAAAAAAAAGAAGAATTCATTTTAATATGTATACCCACCGAGAATTGAACTCGGGACCTTGTGATCAATAGTTCCATCATACGTTAAATATTTTCAGGTAAAAATAAGTTATGTTTTATTTCGTTAGCTTCATTTATGTTAGATTAATAAAATAATGGGAATACTTCGGAAAGCTGTCACTAGATGGCACCTGGAACAAGCATTATTAGGTTGGGTTGCAGTTAGATTGGGTTTAGAAATGTCAAAATTTATCGATATATCGATACCGAAATATTGTCTTGGAAATATCGATATTATCAATATCGATCAAATCGAAAATGCACAGGAACGCCATCTGAATATGGGTTTCAGGACTAATTAGAGTTCTTAACAATCTGCAGTGATTCACATGGAATCCAGGACTCATACACCTGCTACAGCAGTGTTCCTAATCTGTATTCGTGATTTGATGTTATTCTTAATTTTATGATAATCATGAAAATATACATATTACGATATACATAATACGATATACATTAAAGTAATAGTATTATAATTACAATACTAGCAAAAGATCGATGTTAATCTTATGATTCCAACGAATATCAGTGCATTAAGAATTATTATAAAGAACCTAAAATGTGGCCCTAAAAAAAATTGCCAATTTAGAACTTCTCAGAATACTTCTCAGATGGCGGTTACGTCAAAAATAACTATATCGATATATCAATATTATGAAAAATGAAATTATCGATAAATATCGAAATTTTGAGATCGATATATCGATATTTATCAATTTCGATATTTTTCTGACATGTCTAACTGGGTTGTATTAGGAAAAGTGTTTTTTGATCTTAAAAAGGCTTCCACTAGATGATCCTGAGATTATCACGATCATTTTGTTTCCAATAAATATCGATAATTTCATAATTTCAATAGTTTGGAATCGATAATTTCCAGTTTTAATACTGTCGATATTATCAAATCTGGATACTTTCTAATTTTGTCACTACGAATAGCTGAACCGTACATTCTATTTTGTTTTTCTACAATAACAAAAAAAAAAGTGCATTTAACAAAGTAAACTTTTTTTATAACAAATTGTGAGTTAAATAACGCATATTTCATATTTCAAAACTCACGAATAACCTACGAATAACCTCTATTATCTATGGCTGGATATACAAATATTTTAGATTTTCTATATATTTGGTTTGCTTCTTGATTAGCATTTGCGCCGGAGTCCTGCAAATGCCATTACCTGCCGTTTCTGGTTTGCGGATGCTCAACGCGCGCGCACACTCGCGCAAATTGAATTCCAATTTTAGGCCCTATTGGTTTCGCATTAATTAGCCACACACGTTCGCATCTTGCCGCCCCCACCATCTCCGCCCGTTCGCACTGCGGCGGCGGCGGTTGTGCGCAATCAACGCCTGGCGAGGGGCGGCGATGCTAATGCGCGCTGCGCCTCACGCCTAGCCCGCAGTGTTTTTGTTTGCTTGGCGTAAAAATTGGAGCGATTCGTGGTCGCCGCCAACCATTGCCCGCCGCCTCACACTCCTAACACTCACCAGTGCACCAGCGCCAGCGTTCCCCTCGCAAACACACGTTGCGGTAGCTGCACAGCGGGCGGGCGCCGGCAGGAGGGGGCAGGGCGGTGGAAAGCGTGCGCTCGGAAACGCTTCAATTTGCACTGGCGCACGCCACCGCCGCTAACGCCGCCGCTGCGCGTGTTTACCGCCGCGCCACGAAATCAATTTATATTATTTTTGTCATGTGCATATCAATCAGATGACGCTGTTTTTTTTTTTCGCGCGGAATTTTTTACAATTTGTTAAAACTGTTGTTCTTTTTTTTTGCTTTGCTGCAGGATTTGTATGTGTAATGATTAATTTTTGGTGTTTTTTTGGAGGGTTGTTACATGTTGATTTTATTTTTGGTATTTAATTTATTTTCGAATTATATTCAAAAAAATTAATAATATCTTCAACTAAAATGAGAATTTCATATTTTTTAAATCTTTTAGTTTTTGTTTGTAAAATGGATTGTCATTCATTGTTTTTTGTTCATTAGTGCATATTTACTGTGGTTAAATTCTTTTAGTGTAAAATATGATTTTCTTAATAATAATAATAATTGTTACGCGGTTGTCGCGGTTTTTAAAAACAATAATTTACTTCCCGTTGATTGCCCGGGACCAGACTTAACTGGATCTTTTTAAGCTAAGTTTCTTGAATTAGCCGATGTGTTAAGTATCACCACTACGTCTCGGTGCACAAAGAACACGAATATGAACACCACAACGTCTTTGTTAAAAAAAATGAACGAACGAACTTAACAACCACCAGAGAAAAATAGGCAGAAACCGGCGCGTACCACGCTTTTATTACTTAGCGCATCCCCAACGTCTTAGGGGTCTGTCACACCGGCGGCGTCGCCTCGCCTCGCTTCGTCGAGCTTCGAATTTCGAGGCTCGATGCGTTCTCACAGCGAGCGCGCTTCGGCTTCGCATTTCGATGGCACCCACCCGTCGGCATTGTTGCGCCCTCGGCTACACCGTTGATGGTGATTCATGACTTCTACACATGTTCAGATCGGTTTTCGTTTTTTCTCCATTTCATCTTATCTACTTTTCGTTAGGAAGGTTCGTTGTATCCACGACGCTTGTATTATTTACCCTGGCCTTGCACTAACTATTTCTTTTTAACTACATTCGTTAGACAATAGTAGACATAGAAGTCCGAAGCCAAAGTTGTCGGTGTGACCGACGCCTTAAGAATAGTGGGGCAGCAAGCACCCCCTATCCTAGGTAACCAACTCAACAATAATAATAATATATATTTTAAAGTCTATCGACCATTGAGGTCTTTCCGAATGGTATTAACATATATTTGCTTACAGGTTTTATCTTTGTTAATGTATGTTTTTGTGTTGTTGTAAGTGGTGTTCTTGTTGTATTGTTGTGTGTTGTGTTGTATGTTGTATTGCAGAGTTGATTGTTTGTGTGTAGAGTTGAGGATGTAGAGTTGTGTAAAATGTTTTGTTGTATATGTGTGTGAGTACGTTTGTAACATATCTGTATGTGTGTGAATAATTCACACCCAAGGAGGTGCCCGCCTTGAGGCGGGCTGATTTTCTTATTACTTCTAAAAGTGAAAAAAATATTGTTTATAAAATTCTAAATAAATCAAAAAATATGTTTTGCACCAAAATTCGAGCTTTCCGTTGTTTCAGTAGTCCCAAAACTATCTAATGGAATAAATATTTCATGCTCGCATGTATTTCCACTAAATTTTCAAAGTTAGAATTTGCTTTTCTCACACCTCTTTGCACCTCCAGCTCTCCCCCCACGCTGCTGCTATTGCTACCGTCATAGGAAATTAGTCGGCGCAGCGATTAGATATTTATATGTACGATAGCACCGCACTGCTACCGCCACGCCGCTGCCGCCGCCGCCGCCGCCACACCGTGCCGGATGGTAAGCGGCGTGTCGAATGCAGGTCGCGGTCGGTGCGTGCGTGCGAACGCGTTGCCGCACGCCGAGGCATCTATTTTCCTGTCGCGTGCGCGCCACCCCCTCCTCTTCTCTGCCGCACATTCGTACACCAACACCGAACCCACCCCCGCCTGCATACATTCACTCACACATCCACACATAGGTATACAGATACATGCACACAGTCGACGGCCGACTGTGCTCTCGTCGCTCGCGAGCGATACGTGTTATAAATTCAGCGCCACACGCCGCCGCCGCCGCCGCCATCCACCGCCGCTGGCTGCAGACCGACCGACCGACCGACCGACCGCATCTGTGTCGCTCGCACGCTCGTTTGCTTTCCGCCCATCCACCTTCGTGCCAAACCGCCCCACATCTCCCACTCACACTCACACATTGCTACCCACAAACACACATACACATATACCCATACACACAAACACATATGCACATATACCCATACACACAAGCATAAGCACATATTCACACCCAGTCGCATACACACATGCATCACATACATGTGCCTCCATACATGTACCTTCATGTGTGTGTGTGTGTGTGTGTGTGTGTGTGTGTGTGTGTGTGTGTGTGTGTGTGTGTGTGTGTGTGTGTGGGGGTGTGTGTGTGTGTGTGTGTGTGTGTGTGTGTGTGTGTGTGTGTGTGTGTGTGTGTGTGTGTGTGTGTGTGTGTG
>JAODAC010039944.1:0-12123 GCA_027575185.1 Mimaenictus wilsoni | reverse complement strand
CCATGCATACCAACTCATCTATACCTTTCCGCCCCCCAGGTTTTCTACAAACCATCCATTTCGTCTTTCTCACATTTGTTTCGATATAGAAAATTCGAAAATGCAATGTGAATGTACAAATACATCATTTATTAGATGCACTTGATGTTCGAAAAATTTATGTTTTGTTTGTTTTCCTGATATGGTATCATCCATTATATTGTGAAAATACTGCTATCGAATTAATATTAATTGTAAATTGCAATTGTTTGCGCTCACGCGTCTTAACGAAATTAATACCACGCGAGTTGTAAGTTCTCGGGACCTTGGTTAGAGGCTTTACTGACTTAACCCGCACAGTAAGTTCGACACGCCGACAATACTCGGCAACAACACACAAATAATACAACACGAGATATGTAGAGAGAATGGTGTAAATAATACGACTTACTTGTTCGAATGCTGGGTAAAAAGTGATTTTATTTTAAGTAATTGTAATATATGCGAGCTTTGATGGAGAGGGGTAGCCACCCTGACGCATGCGCAGCTTAAGCAGCGCTGCCAACATAAAATATATTTGAGGTTCTAAATTCCCCAACAGCGTCGGTGGCGCGAACAGCAATCATCTACTTTAATTTAAAAATATTTAAAAATCGATTTAAAAAAAAGTTTAAAAGACATGCCTCGATCCACAGACCTTCCGATCCGCAAACAGAGACGCTACCAATCAGGCCACACCGAAGTGCCTTGCTGACTGCTCACCGATGAGATATATAAACTTGAATTCATATTTTCAAACTCCTTTTAAAGGATAATGCCTGGATAGTGCGTCGTCCCGCTTTAACAGGCGTTGTTGTTAGACCTATTCTACATGTCTACCAAATTTCATTAAAATCGGAGATGACACGACCTGGCCCTCCCCTCGTAAGTGACTGTGTGTAAACTGGTTGATGGTGTCGAAGTGTGGTCTATGGAATCGCCGTCTCCATCTCTTTCTCGGTAAGGGTTGCTTCGCCTTGGCGGTCATCACAGCGCTGGTCGACAGGGCAAATCGTCGCAGATCTGCGTTGCGGGGACCAGGTGCGTCATGTGGCTCGTGCCGAAGATGACGTGGCGAACTGTGATGAGGACCCTCGAGTGCGTGGTGCAGTGAGTCGCAGCCCGACGCGGCGTGATGGGTCGTGGTGCCTTGGCGAAGGTGTCGTTGTCGAGAGTGAGATGAAGATGCTGGACCGTTGACTATTGCAGATGATGATGTTCTCGTCGATGTATCGTAGCAGCTACTGGAGACGGTGGAAGCGGAGTCGCTGGTGCCGATGGCCTCCAGGTGAAGACGGCTGGCTGCAGACGATGGTGTCGCAGGTAATGACGGCTGCCGTGGCCGGAGTCCAGGATTCTGACTTCTGATGGTTGGTGAAGATGGCTGCCTGCCGAAGGTGGTGCTGCAGGTAAAGACGGCTGCCGCGGACGAAATGTTGTCTTATATATAGCAGATGAAAATGCTGACGCAACCATTTCTTTAGTTCGTCACAGCGGAACACGTGGTCGCGATCTCGCTGCGCCGTGTCGATTTTGAGGTGTCAGCATTTACGATGTTTAGTCTCGGCGGATGCTGTTTACGTGCAGATTATGGTTTGTTGATGTTAATTGCGATTTGATGATGTTTATTCTTCTTGTTTGTGCGGCAATGGATTGCCGCTACAAATCATTTCTGCATAGCGTTTTTTAACTTTTATATTTTTAGATTATTATACTTTTTTGTTTTTTGTGCTGTTTTTTTTTTGTTTATATGTTCTTAATAAATTACTTTCGAAAGATTTTCGAAATTTGGTTCATATATATTTTTTACGTGTGTTATTTTGACAATGATTTTTTAAAATATTCTTTTCGGTTTTTATTTTTGCTTTTTGTTTAAATGATTTGAAATAATTGTAAATTGGATGTTGTCAACATGATTTCTTAAAATATTCAAATGTTGATATTGTTTAATACCAATCGATTTTTTTAACCGAACTGATTGAAATTGATTTCTCAAATTAATATTGATTAAAAATTATTTCTTATCAAATCATGTTTCTTGAATTTTATCAAATACTTCTCATATTCAAGTTATGGGTGAATCGTCCTCTCTTGGCTCACGTAGTTTTGGCCAACAGTAACCAAGAACAATTTTATAGCTTCATTCCATGTTCTGGTGCGAATATCTCCTTTGCTGGACCAATGTAATGGTCCAATAAGAGTGTAACTGTAAAAACTAAGGCTCTTTTCACACTTAGAGCGCAAGTGCGTGGCTGTAAAGCAGCGCTTTCCAACCTTTTGGGTGTCATGTCGCACTTTGCCTCTTATAGTCCTCTATATTATACTGTCGTCCGAGGAAGGACGTCAATAGTTCCGTCCCACCCGGCTAGCCGAGACAATTTTCGAATTGCCCCCTTAACAACAATCGCCCCCAGTGGGGCGTGCGTCTCACGTTAGGAAACACTGCTTTAGATCCTACCCTTGTCTGACGAAGGTATTTAAATGAATATAGTTGGATTTACAAACGTTCCTTGTATCTTTTTAATTACATTGGTGAGAGAAAGCTTGGCCTGAAGCCTGAAGCATTTATATCGAAGAGAGTACCTATTATCAGAAATATTTCAATATGATGACAAACTATTTCCAATAGAAGATCAGACCATGCTTGTTTAAACTTAATAAATATAAATGTAATATATTAAAATTTAGGAAATGAAACGTTCATAAGAATAAGAACAAGAGAATGAACAGCAATACCAAAGTATAAACAAGACAAAAATAAGTGCAGGCATGAAATATGTCATGTTAATATTCAAAATTGCATTTTAATTAGACATAAATTTAAGACCTAATTAATGCCAAAAATATGATATACAGAAAGTATTTTTTGAGTTACTCGCAGCGAGAGCAACCTTGCAAATAATTGATGGTTTCGGCAACGTGTTCAACAGAATGAGAACATGACACTTAACGCAACATGTCTCCGTGTAAAGAGATAAACAGAACTGTCAACAGTTAAGGCATGATCCCGAGGGAATATTCCATTCCTGGCGAAATCCGTGCAACACTGAAACAAATGATGGCACAGTGAGTGAGTGTTTATAAATACAGCGCATGTTCAAACAAACAAATCAACACGCTTAATGTTGCCCTCGTAAACCAATCACAGATTCGACGTACAAATTTCGACGCTCCATGCGACACTATCTACTATGTAACTCATTAGCATACCTAGGTGCCGGCTGCAGTTTCGCGCGTATTTTTTTTTGCATTTGCGTCGCAAGTCTGGAGAATAAGCACGCATGGTCTAAGAATAACCACCGGTGGGAGCAGACCGTAAACGACGAAGAAACGCCGCGATGCATTGTCTGCAATGTCTGTGAAGATGCCAGATTAAACAAGTCGCGCCACTTTGGAAAGCTTTAAATACATTGAGACATTCCGGCAGGTCGAGCACACGTCCACGAATGCACACAGCGTGATTTATCGTCGTACAGCGGTGAAAAAGGACCGTAACAGACGATAGACCACCGAATGCGGGATACGTCCACGCAATTGATTATCGCAATGAAAATCGATTACTTGTATGACATTGCAATCTTTATGTGTGCATTCAACCATTTTTGTCAGCAGTTTGCAATTCGTTACATTTCATTGATTTTGTCGATATAAAATACCCAGATTCAGCAATGGGACGGCATGAGTTAGCCTTGCTATAATGCAATGAAAATTTACATCCTGACGCTCGTTGATTGATTGAGAGATTCAGCTTTATTGCAATAATTCCAATTTAAATAATTGTAAATTCACTAAAAATAGTTGGTCATTAGGTAGCATGTGTAACAATACACATGTTGAATCGTCTAGAAATCAGTAATAAACCTGTGAAATCATTAGGCGGTGAAAGCATCATCTAAAAAAAGTTATTACCATTTTGGTATTGTCACAGTGTATTTTATATGGACTTCTCAATGTATATGTTTAATCGGGTGGCGTGAGCTTCAATTGTTTAATGCCATAGAAAATGTATCTTATACATTCTCTATGAAAAATTACCGCTGTAAAATCACCGTCGGAAATTCACTGCGATAATTTTACCTCTAAGAAAAATCATCGCTGGTTAAATCACCGCGAGGAAAAAATTCACCGCTAACAAAATAACCGCTTGTCAACCCATCGTTAAATGAACACAGTCGCTCGAATAACGGCGCTTCAGAAATGACTCATATTCGATCAAAGGTATGAGTGACATTTAAGAATACATCTTTACATTCTTTTGTTCACGATGCGAATGAATGACTAAACTGTCAGTTATAGACTGATACTCAGAAATTTTAAAAATCTGAAAATGAAGAAACAAGAAAATATATTAGAAATTTCATACATAAGTAAAAAATGATTATTAAAGAAAACAATGAAACGCAAATAATGAAAAATAGTTTTAAAAATTCTCCGGCAAATATCTCAAATGTAATCGTTGTTTTCTATTTTTTTTATGTCTGCTTTTCCTTGTTTTTGAACGGACACGTATTTCTAATGTATTTTCCCCTTAATTTCGCGCTCTGCAAAAACAAGTGCCCGTCAACGACCCCCTCCTTCTTCTGTCCTCTGGAATCCCTTGCAATTAATTAACATACAAATTCAATCAAAAAAGGTTTGATAACTAGTGAAGCACATGAGCTAGCCTTGCTATAATGCAATAAAAATGTACATCCTGACGCTCGTTGATTGATTGAGAGATTCAGCTTTATTGCAATAATTCCAATTTAAATAATTATAAATTCACTAAAAATAGTTGGTCATTAGGTAGCATGTGTAACAATACACATGTAGAATCGTCTAGAAATCAGTAATAAACCTGTGAAATCATTAGGCGGTGAAAGCATCATCTAAAAAAAGTTATTACCATTTTGGTATTGTCACAGTGTATTTTATATGGACTTCTCAATGTATATGTTTAATCGGGTGGCGTGAGCTTCAATTGTTTAATGCCATAGAAAATGTATCTTATACATTCTCTATGAAAAATTACCGCTGTAAAATCACCGTCGGAAATTCAATGCGATAATTTTATCTCTAAGAAAAATCATCGCTGGTTAAATCACCGCGAGGAAATTCACCGCTAACAAAATAACCGCTTGTCAACTCACCGTTAAATGAACACAGTCGCTCAAATAACGGCGCTTCAGAAATGACTCATATTCGATCAAAGGCATGAGTGACATTTAAGAATACATCTTTACATCCTTTTGTTCACGATGCGAATGAATGACTAAACTGTCAGTTATAGACTGATACTCAGAAATTTTAAAAATCTGAAAATGAAGAAACAAGAAAATATATTAGAAATTTCATACATAAGTAAAAAATGATTATTAAAGAAAACAATGAAACGCAAATAATGAAAAATAGTTTTAAAAATTCTCCGGCAAATATCTCAAATGTAATCTGTGCTTTCTATTTTTTTATTTTATTTTTGCTTTTCCTTATTTTTGAACGGACACGTATTTCTAATGTATTTTCCCCTTAATTTCGCGCCCTGCAAAAACAAGTGCCCTTCAACGAGCCACTTCTTCTGTCCTCTGCGAGTTTCAATCATTGCTATGGAGCCTCTTGCAATTAATTAACATACAAGTTCAGTCAAAAAAGGTTTAATAACTAATGAAGCACATTCCCCAATGTGCAGAGGAAATGCTAAGCAATGAACTACTTAACGTTTATCGTTAGTTCGGTGAAAAAACACGGGCACTAGAATTTTATGTATATGACCTCATCTTTCACAGCTGATTTGTTTTCATTGTGATAATAATACGATAATATCCTGTGAATCTATTTGTTTTAACTTGCAACATGCAATGTGGCACGAGTACGCGCTCGCTTCAGACGTAAATTTTGCTAAAATATATGGCTTAATTCCGTGCTTTCCAACCTGTGGTGCGCGCGCCCCCTGGGGGGCGCGGGACTGTTGGAGGAGGCGCATGCAAAATATCTATTTCGAATACAAACCAAACAAGTCGAATAGGTGTCAAAAAATGAATCAAAAACAAAGTATCGATCTCGTTTAATGCTTGAAAGCGGAAATTAACCGGCAAATATTCGTTATAGACGCACCACCGAATCATCACGACGATTTTATGCAGCGGTGAGTTTTCACGCGATTAATTTTCATAGTTGTGAATTTACCAGCGGTGATTTAGTAGCGGTGATTGTTCCGCGGTGAATTTACCAGCTCCCTTACACATTCACATCAGCGATGGAAATCCAGATGTCGCGTGACCGTGTTGCACGCGACATCAGCTCCTAGCGGACGAGATGTTGATTGCCCCCCTGGAGCCTTTTATTTTTCTGCAGGAACGCGAAACTACCCGTTTCCAGAACTATGTGGAGAAAGATGGAGAGAAGTAGACCCGACCAAGTTCAATAACGTACTAATTTTAATTCTTAAAACAATCTTCGTTAGCGACAATAAAATTCCAGCCGCCTTTATCTTAATTTAAACATCCTGCCCGTGATGCATAAATCTCAAACAATCCCTTTATTGTTCTCACCATGGGCCAGATGTGCACATAACAAAAGTGATTACACGGCAAAACAAAAATGATTGACCTTCACAATTATTCATCCCGGTTCACGCGACACCAGAGGTTCGCTGAATTATCGTACGTAGAGATTCAGCTTACTGCAATAAAAAAAAATTGTATTTGGTCCGCAGACCTGGCCATCGACCTAACTGGTTCTGGATACATGTTTATTTATTTATTTATATTTATATACATGGTAATGTGATGTTGTTATTGTTGTGATTTTTGTGATTGTTGTGATTTCTGTTTTGTATTGATGTAGTTGAGTTGTGATGCTTGTTGAGTGTTGAGTACCTCGTGGAGTGGTTTTTACTTGTTGCGCGTACTGCAATTGATGTGTTCTTGGTGTTTGAATTTTAATTGTTGTGATTTTTGCAGTGTGAATTTGAATGTGTGGATTTTTGTGTGAATAATTTGAAAAATTCACACTTGTGGGTGACCAACCCCTGGGACTCGAACCACGTCCGCCTGCACGATAGACCGAAGCACTACCAACTGTGCGGCACCAGGTGGGATGCAAGAACTCCTAATTAAATTCGTAAAAATTATTACAAATAGCAAGCAAGCTTAAATAACACATCATATTTAGATGACGTCATGAAATTAGCAACCAACCTGTGGTAGTGAAAACATCATCAAAAAAGTAAATAGCAATAACAAAAAAGCAATAGCAAGGGAGTTAAATTGTATATGTTTAATCAGGATGCATGAGATAGCTTTAATTACCTAGCGCCAATGAAAATACATCTCAAATATTCACACCAGGAAAGGAAATCTTGAGGTTTACTGAGCGATTGTACCTAGAGATTCGGCTTTACTGCAATAATTCCCATTTAAATATTTAAAAATTAAATAATCTGAATTAGAAATCAGATTTATAATCGTCTTGAAATTAGCAATAAATGTGTGACAAAAGCATATGGTATAATCAAAAAAGGTTATTTGCGTTTTGATATCATCACAATGTATTTTACAAGGGGATTTCAATTGTACATATTCAATGAAAGATGGTAGGTTGAAATTCTGTTTTTTGCTATAATTTCAATTTTAACATTTAAAAATTAAATGAAAATAGATGGTAACAATCTAGCGTGAGCAACAATAGTGATCAATCTATGAAAAATCAGGTGGTGAACATATCATCTAATAAATTGTTAACAGTTTGGTATCGTAATATTTAACGATGCAAGGGTAGAATCGGAGATTTTGGTATATGCATAACCTTTACTGGAATTCCATTTCTAAAAACCTTTACAACCTTTACATCCTGATGTGTAAACTTTAATAATATGAGGCCATGCCGATGAAAACAAAAGGACATGCAAAGGGTTTTTGCCGCGCGCTTCACGATTTAGTCCGTCACACTGCCGGTGTCGCGTGCTTCTTTGTCTGACTAATGTATTAAAAGGAGATAGGTTGTTTCTACGACTTGGTTCATTTCCTTTTAAGTACATTCGTCAGACAAGATCGGCTAGGTGACGCCCCCTTACACCAAAACGATTGTTTCCACCCGTTCTAGAGGGGCTCAAAGCCGACTTTCGATGCATACCTATGAAAAATATATTTTACATTGTGATTTCAATTTTGCAAATTCAATCGAATGACTTTAAGTGCACCAATGAAAATATATCTCAAATATTTATATCAGGGACGGAAATCCTTAAATATTGAAAACTTAAATAAAAGTATTTCCCAAACGCTAGGTTGTATAAAGAATTTACAATAGTCTTGAAATTTGCAATAAACCTGAGAAAAACAGTTATTTGTAATTTCGTATCACCAATGAATGTGTATTTCAGTTTACTGCAAAGCGATATTTATTGCAATAACAATAATAGTATATTGTCCAGCCAAGTGGCGCAGTGGTCTGGTCTATGGCTACTGACCATGAGGTCCCGGGTTCGATTCTCGGTGGGGACGCATAGTAAAGTGAATTCTTCTTATCAATAGTATTAGCCTCTAATATGACTAATTACATTGAAAAAAGAATTGAATAGAGCTAATGGCCATAGTAGTCGATGCTCGGTATACTCAAACAAAAAAAAAAGTATATTGTACAATGAGCTTAGGAACGGGTACCCGTTTCCTCAAGATTATGAGAAATTGCTGTAACTCATACGAGTGAGGAAAGAGTATTCCATTCGAGTTGTACGCTATTTTTCTACGAATATTACGTATGAAAATAATAATTTCTTAATCAAAACGATATTGAAATGTGCACATTATACAACAGGAGTATAAAAAACTCGCCTTCGGCTTAGGCTTGCAATTTTTCATAACCCTGAGGAGAGTGATTCCATCCCATGCTCGTTGTTCACGATACTTTTTCTACGATAATAATAATTTCTTAGTAAAAATGATATTGATATGTATACATTTTACAACAGGAGTATAAAAATGTAATATACCTTCGGCGCCAAGCACGTTCCTGCCCCACACCTTCTTTTCTGGTCTGTACTTATAGCTCTATGCCGTTGATTTAAACCTAATACTAATCTATTTAAATCGGACAGATAGTGGAAAATAAACAGAAAATCACGTTCGGCGCGCAGATGTTTTGTTATCGGCATGCCTATTTTGATCAGACTTAAGCCCATCCGAAGGCTGAATCAAACGGGAGTCGGACGTTTATTTCCAAAAATAAACAACACGCGCCGCGGAAGATGTATTCCAGCAACAATAAACACTGTGCGCGCCACAAACGCGCGGTTCTGATTCTTTTTTACTGGCAACGAGCGCAGGAATTGTTTGGTTTTTTTCCACGCATCGACGCAGCCTGCTGGGATTTAAACATGTCGGCGCGCGGCGAGGGGCTGTTTTTGGCAGCGGATAAAAGTCTCTTTAATGAAGTACTAAAAACTTAATCACGACTTAGCGCACACTTGAGCAATGCGCGGGTGCGCGTATCACCAATAGACATGTCTATTTTTCGTCGCCATCCTCGTCGTAAAAAAAACGTTCCATATGCAATGTCATACCGAACGTTAAATGAGCGGGGGCGGGCGGCATGTCGTGCGAAAATTAAGTACCTTACGTGCTCGTACAAGTGCACTTACAATATGCACGCGGATCTTTAGCCAAGTGTGTAATCTGTCATATGCGGTGGTTTGCAGAGCAACGCGCTATAAATAGTTTAACGAAAAATCTCCCCTCGCCGCGATAATTAATGCGCGCCTGTAAATACGAAAATAAATATGTCGCAAGGCATTAGTGCAAGCGTAAATCTTCCCATCCCCATCACTCTAGGGCTCGCCCATAAGCGGTTAGAAGTTAGAGAATAAACTGTCTTCCTTTTTTTGCAAGATGCCTTGCATTGTATTAAGTTTTAGACCTTCTAAATATGTAAATGATTTCAATAAACATGCTCACACTGCGCCAATGAGTAAAAAGAAGATCTGCAAATCAAACGGGCGGGGCTTCGAAATAAAAAAAAATGCAAAAATCAGGCATTATTATCTCAATTCATCTGGCGAATAGTTCCACATTTCCGTTTCTTTTCCATGTTAGTTTTACATACATCTTCGCAATCTAAGTAGGAACCACCTTTTTTATTATGGTCTGGGCCACCTCGGAACCTCCGAAGCATTGCTTCAAGGTGTCGTTTCTCGGGTCGCGCTGATGGAGGTGTGCGCACCCTAACTTAGTCTAAATTTCACTCTTTGGCTTTCCGCTGCAAGACTTTTTCGGCAATGTTCGCATCAGCCTTCCATGCTTGTTAGCAAGCTAACATTTGTCTGCTTAAATGTTCCGGGGTTGGGTTTTCGCAATGCGCTATTGCTAACATAGCCGAACGTTCCATGCTCCAAGCTGAGCAAGCCGTTAGAGTGTGTTCGGCATTGTCTGTGGCTGCAAGCATCGTTTGGGCGTTTTTCGATGCGATTAAGGAAGGCTTCAAATTGCCCATGCCTTGTCAGTAACTGTGTCAACTAGGGGTTGCAGTTTCCATGTTGCCTATCCACCTATGCATTAACTTCTGGGATCCATCGTTTAAGTAATGCTGATTTCGAACTACAACGCCAGCGCTGGTTCCATGCTGAGATGGTACAGGGCGGCTGCAAGGTTTCTGCGTTCTTTCTCTGATGATACCGATATTTTCGTTCCTCCACGTGTAAGTCGGCTGGCGGTATTCCTGAGAGAACCTCTGCTGATTCAGTCGACACAGTGCAGTTAACTCTGCTAATGCCAAAACTACAGTGTCTCACTGCGCTCCTCAACTTGGTTCTGATGCTTTTCGTTGCTGCTGAATTTGCCCATGCCGTGGCCACCGAATAGTAGCCAATTAGTGCTTTATCAGAGCATGTTCCGCTGAAATTACTGGTTCTACAGTCTGGATGCGCCCGCAACGCGATTGGAGATTAACAGTCAACGCTCCTAAAGCGCAGAACTCTCCGAAGGCGGTTTCCATATAATACGGAGCAGAAATTGCGGCAGCCCTCCTATAACTTGGTACACTTACAGCGCGTTCAACAACGCCTTATCAGTTCTGGTATATAAACATTCAAGCTTATCTCTTAGCCGTTTCAAAATAGCGAGGAAAAAAATATCGTCTGTTGCAAAATCAACAAATTTTAATGAATCTTTATAATTCGAACCTTAAGGAAAAATGCAAATAATATAAGGAAAACTGTGGCAAGTGGATGTCCGTGGCAAATGGGTGTCCGAACTAGCTAGAATTATCAAAGAAGGAGATTATTCGCCTGATCAGATTTTAACGCCTTCATTCAGAAAAATCAAAGGTATGTTCAGGGGTTTAACTTCAAAAGAACATATCACCCGTCAAGTGTCAGGGAGTCTGATGATAAAAGCAATGATAATACAATGTTCTTCAACTCCCCGTGTACTGAAAAACATTAATAAGAACCAATTACCTATATTCTGTCGATCTAATGAGAAAGTTTGGATGACTCAAGATATATTTAAGAATTCGTATTATAATTGTTTTATACCGGCAGTGGAAACCTGAAGAAAACTTTGAGGAACTAAGAGACTATATTATTCCTATTCCTGCAATACCCACAATCAAGGAACTAAAAATATATATTATCAAAGAAAACGTCAATTTTTAAATTAAAGGCAGCGAAATTATCAGCAATTAAAAACACCAATGATAATACAATGTTTTTCAACTCCCCGTGTACTGAAAAACATTAATAAGAACCAATTACCTATATTCTGCCGATCTAATGAGAAAGTTTAGATGACTCAAAATATATTTAAAAATTCGTTTTATAGTTGTTCTATACCGACAGTAACATATAACTGAATCATCCAAATCTGAAAATCCTTAAATGAACTCTTCATCTACAATTCTATAAACATAATTTATAATGTACCTTGCACCTTGTACCTTGCCTTTTGTATTGATTGGTCTCCATATAGCGCGGTGCGAATGATGTGATTTGTACTGTGGGGAATGTATTCCCTCAAAATTTATGACACACACACACATAAATAATGTTATTCAAACGGTCACACCTGCCAGCTAGATTGTATTTCTACCAGGCTAATTCTATCTCTTTCCTACACTAACTTTCTTGCCTTTTCG
>JAODAC010039933.1:0-12128 GCA_027575185.1 Mimaenictus wilsoni | reverse complement strand
AAACTTAAAATTACTTAACGAAACCACTTATGTTGCTTCCTTCCTTTTGCCTTTTTCCCTTATAATTTGATTGAGCAAATCTACATTCTCCCCTCCCTCATCCAACCATTCTTTCACATTCATGCTCACAGAATCACACCCATTTATCCACCTTTATCTTACACTCATACATTCCCTCACTATATACTCCCACGTATTCACCCTGTCCCGACATAGTGCACTCATCATATATTCTTCCCCCATCCACACTTTCCTTCCTTTCTCTTCGGATCCACATCTCGCCGTTGCACACGCTTATTCTTCGCACTCATTGCCCTCTTGTCTATATATTCTGGTCTGTGGTTGATTGTCTGTACCTGCCTGTATGTTGGGTTGTGAGTGCTGTTCCGAATGCTTTCCTGGCGCTTCTGTTCCTCAACCTCCTGGCCTGTTACCCGTACTACCTCTTCTAGCACTCCCTCTCTCTTTAGAATTTCCCTGACAATCGTATTTGACAAACCAACAGCCTCATAAGCCTTTCTTCTACTCACTCTCCATTCACGCGCCCCATTCTTTGCACACCACTCCCATACCGCTTTCATCACTCTTCCATGCTTCATTCTACTCACTCTATCCTCATATCTAGCTACTTTGCTTACCGATTCTCATTTCATAGACATTCTCCCGGTCTCTTGCAGAACTATATACCTGGGTATTGTTCTTTCAAGCCCTAGGAGGTCTTTAATAAACCAAGTGCTGCTCTTTCTCAAGGATCTCCCATTCACTTAGTCCCCACACCTCCACTCCGTAGAACAACCGTGACTTCACACACACATTCCACAACTTTAATACCACATCCTAATTGTTCCCCCAGATTTCACCCCAATTCCGTTTCATTCCCGCCCACGCCATCCTAGCTTTCCCTTGTGTCCACTTTATATGATCCTCCTACGTCCCATTCGATTTAAACCCAGGTATTTAACACATGCACCTTCTCAATTACTTCATCCTTCCATGCTAAGCACTCCACGTTCCTCCTTCCCCTGCCGTTCTTAAATACCATCCATTTCGTCTTTTGCACCTTCACATTCAAACTCCTTTTATCCAGATACCTTTCCATTCTCCTTATCATACTTTGCATACCTGCTCTATCCCTTGCCTATTGTACCATATCTAATACTATCACTGCGTCAATAAATATTAACTGTTTTAAATTTATTCATACTTTATTTAGCAATATGAAAAAATAATAGTAAAAAAGTCATCGTTGGTTGAAAATTCTTAACCTTCACATTAAATAAATATTCTATCTCGTTTGTTGTATGTCAAGGCACTTAAAAAGAAACTTTTTTTACATTAGGCAGATTGTTCGAGGACGTTCTGTGAATTCATGAAGGAATCCTTGGCGATTTTCTTGAGTTGTTCGGCCATTTGTACACCGGTGCCTTGGACCATTTCATGGAAGATACCTTCAGTGTTGTTCAATAACACGTTGGGATGGTCAAACTCAACTATAGTTCCTTGATCCATAACCATAACTTTATCAGAGTCCATAATAGTGTTGAGACGATGAGCTACCGTTAAAACTGTACATTCAGCGAATTTCTCACGGATTGTCTTCTGAATCAACGCGTCCGTCCTAGGCAAAAACTGTTAGTAAAAGTATGATAAATTCTTTGTTTAACTTACTGTGGATCAACATTAGCTGTGGCTTCGTCCAACAGAAGAACTTTGTTTTTACGAATGATGGCTCTGGCTAGACATATCAGTTGACGTTGACCAACACTATAGTTGGACCCTCGATCCATTACGCGATTTTCTAATTTGTTAATAATATTGGCAGTGTCTTTTAATTCCACCTGTAAATCCATTATTCATTAGTCGATGTTTCTAATCTAGTTTTATAACCTACGTCTTCCAAAGCTTTGTAAAGGACCTCATCAGGATACTCTTCAAACGGATCTAGATTGTATCTCAGGGTACCTGAGAATAAAACTGGGTCCTGAGGAATAATAGAGATCTTTGATCTTAGATGTTGTAGAGTTAGACTTTCAGTATTCAGATTGTCAATTTCTACGTCTCCTTCTACCAGAGCAAGTCTGAAGATTGCAGCAATCAAAGAAGATTTTCCAGCACCCGTCCTTCCAACGATACCTACTTTCTCCATTGATTTTATTTGAATATTTAGGTCCCTTAGAACGAGATCCATATCTGGAGAGTATCTTAAACCCATTTTCTTAAACTCCACCTTGCCATACTCTGGCCATTTTATTGGAGGTGTTCTTGGGACAAGTGGTTGTGGTTCTTCTTCCAAGTTACTGTATTCTAAGACTCTCTCGACGGACATCAATTGATTGATCACTTCAGCGATTTGCCTTAATCCCCATTGAACGCAACCTGTCAAAGCTATGGCTTGGGTTATGGCCAAACCCACTTGACCACCAAAGGAATCTAAAGAATGTTCATTCTTAGTTACATGAATATGTACGCTTATATGTATCCTAATAATAGACGTTCTAGTTCAAATTTCTATATTACGGGTTTATTAAGAACTTTTGTGGTGTGAATTTATTCCTTCTTTCTTACAACTGCCTGGATTCCCCTGTGCCTCTATTTGGTTTTTCGTTTTTAGGAAAATGGTTGGATTAAATTGATCTTCCTTGGTCATGGTGTTATCCTTCCTTTTAACTCTAGCTTTATACCTTTGATCTCGTTGGAGGTGTGGGAGAGAAGCTGCAGAGAAGTGGTGGGAAGTAACGAGGAACAGGGTGTGCGAGTGGAGTCAGGTCGGAAAAGCAACAGGGTTAAATGGACTCAAGGCGGAAATGGTACCTGTTGAAAGGCTGGAGCTTCTGTTTAAGGGAGTGGACGGTGATGGACGGGGAGAGAGAGAGAGAGGTTCCAAGTTCTTGGAGGACCCACTAATGAATCCACCTTATAAGATGTTAGCAGCAATGGTGGCAACAAGAATGCGAGAGAAAGTGGAGAGGGACGGACTGTTGTCCGAGACGTAAGGGTGTTTTAAGATAGGGCGTGTTATCAGAAACCAGATTGGCATGCTGACAAGGATGGTGGAGGAGTTGCTGAGTGTAGGGGGAAGCTCTATGAGGCCTATGCATACGACATGGTTCCTTGCACGAAGCTGGTAAACTGCCTGAGACGAAGAAGGATAAGGGAAGGGTTGGTGGCATGGATGAAGCGGTTATATGCAGAGGAATGAGGGTGACTAGGAAGGGTTTGCGGAAAGGAGTCAGCCGTTCAGGATCGAGGGGGTCCGTTGAGTCTCCTGCTGTTCAATCTGTATGTCAGGGAGTTAAAGAGCGTGCTAAGAAAGAGTCAGGATGGAAGTGTGGTGATTGGAAAGAATAAGGAGTGGCTTACAGGCTATGTTAGGGAACTCTGAACGGTTTATGAATAAGATCTAGTAGTGAATGGGGAATAAACCAAATGGATTCGAAAGCCGGCAGGAAGGTTTCAGACTCACTGGTCTACGTGAGTCTGAAATGGTACGGGAAAGTGCTTAAGAAAATCAAGGTATTCAAGAACCTTTCAGTTTAGGTATTCTGGGGAATGGAAGGAGCATATGAGGTGGGTACAAGGGAGATCCAGGTGTGCATAGGGGAGAGTGAGGGATAAATGGGGGAAGGTGTGGAGTGGGAATGTGCAAGAGTAGTGAGGTACGAGGAATGATTGGCGCGAATGGGGAATGAAATATTGGTTAAGAATGTGCAGGAGTGGTGTAGCAAGACAGGCGTTTGAGGAAGTGGGGCTGTCAATGGCGGTGGTTAAAGAGATGTGGGCCGAGCAGGTGTATATGGAGAAAGTGGTGAGGGCGAGATGGAGGTAAATCGAAGAGCAAGGAAGGCAGGGTCGTATAATGGACAGTACCTGCAACCCAGTGAATGAAAGTGTACAGGATATCGGGGGAAGGCTCTGGCACTTTGGAGGCAGAAGTGGTAGTGAGAAGTCATTACTGGCTAGGACTAGGTGTGGATTGGAGGAGAGAGGAAGAAAGGTATGGATGGGACAGAAATTCACAAAATTTGTATTTTGTATGATGTGGACACAAGGGAACACCTGGCAAGGGAGTATGACGGTTTGAAGCAAGAATGGGTAGGATCGCAACGAAGAGAAAGGAATATTGTCGGAAAATGGCTTGAGAAAATCCTCCCCTTTCTTCCAACTATTTTCCTGGGCTGAATGTTATTACAAAAGTGGTGTTGCATTCAGATTCAACTGCTAGCTATACTTATAGTTTTATAGATGAGTGATCTAGAACGTCTCTTATAATACTGGAAGCCTTCTTTACCTTCAGCAAAACATAGAAAACTGAATGTAACACACGCAATAAAGACCAAACATAACGCATCCAAATAGAATCCAAACGCTGAACTAATCATAATTGCCATAAACCATGCCCCCGAATGCAAATCTTGATGTTTATCAAACTCGTTGATTAGAATTTCTTGTGCACCAAAAGCGCGTATCGTTGTAAGGCCTTGAAAGCTTGCATTCAAGTGAGTAAAAGCTGGACTTCTCACTAAAATTAATCAATATCAATAATTTCAACCAAAGAAATAAAACAAATACTTACTAACACCCTCCAAACGTTTGATATTTGTGGAACTTCTCAAATAAATCACTTTAATAAGATGGAACAGCAGTGTAATGCCAGCTAAAGGCAAGAAGAGAAAAGGATTGACCACAGCAACCAAGATCACTGCTCCCATCATCAGTAGCATAACTTGCGAGGCATCCAGAATACATTTTGGTAACAATTCATCGATTGCTCCGATGTCTTTAGAAAATCTATTTAAAATCCTCCCACTTGGATTGAGATCAAAAAATCGCATAGACGTGTGTATCAGACTTTTAAACATATTATCATGGAGTTTCTGTGAACAAATCGAGGCCAACTTGTAGAAGATCAAAGATCTTGCTATAGCAATGATAGATAGGGAGATGACCAACCCTATATAAATGTGAAGACATGTTTCGGTTGCCCATGTTGGCATTTCATAGCGAGTTTTAGGAGATTGCTCATTTTCATCGGGATATATCATTTCACTCTTAAACTTGAAAACAGCTTGGCGTTGTTCTTCGATGTCGATCCAGAAACCAACAAAGTAATCCACACTACTAGCCGCTATTTGCGTCAGGATATATAGAATGAAGACGATGATCATCACTAGAGAATTGCCAGCTGCTTTCATATACATTAGGAATATAGATCCTTTCACTTTGTTTTTTGAGGTTTCTTCGAGCATCCCAGTTTGTTCCTCGGTCTTTTCCTCATCATCTAGTGTAGTAGTTGAAAGACTAGCTAAACTAACAGTGGATTTCGTATTTGCAGAGGCACACCTTGAGAGTTGTCTTACTCTCCGTTTTGATTCTTCAGACTTTGGTTCAATTTCTGGTTCCTCTTGTTCTTTTATTAGGAGTTGTGCATAGTGTACTTCATAATTTTGGCTTAGGCTATGAAAAGATCCTTCAACTTCAATTGTGCCCTGTTTAAACGAGGTTAAGTTATGAAAAGTTAAAGAAAAGCTAAGTTAAGAAATGTGAAGAATCAACTTACATCCTTCAATATTACAATATGTTCAGCTTCCTTGAGATGTTGAACTTGATGAGTCACTAAAATCCGAGTTGAATTCCCAAGAAATCCTTCAATGCACTCCTTATATAGATGTTTACCGACATGGACATCAACAGCACTCAAGGGGTCATCCAACAAATAAATATCAGCTTGCCGATACACAGCTCGAGCTAAATTAATTCTTGCTTTCTGTCCTCCTGACAGGGAAGCGCCTCGATCTCCCACTATCGTCCTATCACCATCTTCAAACTGTTGGAAGTCTTTATCAAGTGCGCAAACTTTAACAACTTCATTATACCGTTTTTTGCTATACTCCGATCCAAAAAGTATATTCTGTCTTATCGAAGCAGCAAACAACCAAGAATCTTGAGAAGCATAAGATATTTTTCCGTTCAATGAAATGTCTCCACCGACCACATCTAATTCTCCTAGGAGTGCGTTCAAGAGCGATGATTTTCCTGAACCTACAGGACCAATGACACCAAGTAGAGAGCCTTTAGATATGGTGAGGTCAATGTTATTCAGAGCAATTTCCGGCTTTGTTTGGTTCCATTTTGCTGTCATGCTGTTCAACTTAACAGCTATCATATTATTGGCTTCCTTGTCTTTACTGTCTTTACCTTCAGAGTTTGACGTGGAAGTGATATTCGTCTTACTAGTATCTTCGAATTCGTCGTTTAAAAAGAACTCCTGGAGACGTCCAATTGCAACTAATGATTCAGCGATTTCTGAGAAACCTCTGACAAACATACTTGAGATAGAATTTGATAGGATATTAAAATAACACGTAAAGACAAAGATCCTAGATGCTGTTATAGGTTGACGGGAGAGGATCATAGTCAAAATTGCACAAAATAAAGCCAAACGCGTAGTTAACAAAAGGAAACTCATGTATATCCCTCGAACATAAGACAATTTAATAACTTTCTTCAGTTCTTTGACTCTTGAGATTCGAATTAACTTCTCAAAGGGTTTTTCCCAGGCATACATTTTGATAACCTGAATCCCACCAATGATTTCATCCATTAACCTTACACGTTCGTCGGTTTTATAGGCTGTTTCTCTCCGAAATTTTGATGACAGTTTACCAGCATAACTCTGAATTGGCACAATTACGAAGAAGGGGATGATACCAACTAATCCTGCATAATCTGCCTCTTTCCAAATCAAGTATGAGACTATCAGAGTTCCTGTGGGTGCTGTCCACATAAAATTGAGAGCAACAGCAACCAAATCAAAACGGCTCACGTCATTCGACAAAAGATTGACGACTTTCCCACTGGCTGTCTCTCCCAGAGCTGTTCGGCTTAATTTAAGAGCTTTGCGATATATCAAAGAGCAAACAGCAGCGCGGATTCGCATACCAGCATTGAAGGCTTTCATCATGTATTGATTGACCAGAATGGCAATTCCCAGGTTAATTGCAACTAAGGCTGCTGCATTCCAAAGTGCATCGTTTCTGGTCATTTCTGATCCGGGACGGAAATATTGTAGTAAATTGCCCAGGAATAAAGGTTGGGCTATACGAAGTCCCAATTCTAAGATGGCTAGGATCACTCCGAGGACTAAAAATTCAGGCCAGAATGTCTTAGCTAAAGTTCGAGCTAATGAAGGTTTTTTTGTTGTTCCTTTAAGGGATTTTAAATGCTCTACCCATTTCCTAAAATATAATTTGGTACAAAAATTCTGTTAAGAGATCCCTACGTAAATAGTACTACGAAGCGGCAAAATACGGAACTAAAACGTGAAATTCAAACTTTGTTCTAAAATATTTTCTAATCTGCATGTTATAGAAAGCCCATTCTAACACTAATCGATTACACATTAAATATAGTTTGATTTGATAACCAATTCTTCTCTAAGTCTTCCAAAAAATGTCGAGTTTTAGGTATTTCATTTTTTGAAATTACTTCTTCTAAAATGTAGGGAAGTAGAATTTATATTATAAATGATAATATAAGGTTATTGGTGCACTTTCACATCATATAAACGTACATTTCACTATCATAAATAACAAATTAGGGCGGGGAAATAACCGAAATTCGTACTCACAGTATGTTATGTCTAATGGGCGAAAATGGTTTGCCTTCTCCCTACCTCTTTTAGAAAGTTCTACCCTTAACATACTAGAGGGCGGTGATGTATACTCGATTATACCCGAAAATTTCCGATTTTCAAATGTTTCAACAAGTTTGTTATCATTTTCTAACCTAAAAATTCTAGAAGCGTCAATAATGGTGACCTTTGTTTTCATGTTTGTGATTTTCATCTTCCACACTGAAAGTCCACGTTTTTTACGCGCTCTGTTTTACTCTGACGGTATTCAGGTCTGAAATGGGTCGGTATTGTTCCCAGGTGCGGAAAATCTGTTTCTGATAACTTAAGGTTTTATCGGACTATGCAAAAGCTGACGGATGAGCATGTCTTCCGCAGGAAAATAAAAAAGATGAAGGTGAAGTTGGCATCTCTGGTTTTTTCGGGGACAGTCGCGTTTCTTATTTTTAAAATATTCTGTTACAGATTCTTGCAACTTTAATTATACAGAGGGCACATGCCATTTCATGAAATTCATGGATGGATTATTTGATTCTTTTAACTGAATTGATCTGTCGAATGTTGTTAAACCGAAACGTGCTGTCGTCAGAGCCGACTCCATCCTCCATCAATTTTGGACAAAGGCTAAGCATGAAATGAGCACATTGAAATTCATGAAACCTAATGGCCGCGGATTTCGTGTGTGACCGGATAGGTAAATAATATTACAAATATGCAATATTTATAAATGTTAAATTAAGAAATTTTTAACAATAAATGCATACTTATCCGTTTTAGTTCTACCTTAAAGTCGCTGCAATCATTCGGCGTATTTCTGGGACCAATTAAAAACAAGGAGAGAGCTAAATCTAAATATTCTATGGGTATACTAAAACCCACCAGGAAATCTCCAAATGTAGCATGATTTTAATTTAATTAATTATAATAATTAAATAATATAATTATAATAATTATTATAATTAATGTTATTTTTTCTCAATAATTACATAACGTAACATAGGCGTAAATGTGCATATCAGAACCAACTATATTTAATAAGGAATTGATCCGTACAAGAATAGGCATTCTATAACATGCATATGAGAAAATATTTTAGGACAAAGTTTGAATTACACGTTTTAGTTCCGCATTCGCCCACTAGGTGGTACTGGTCGCGTAGGATCCTCTACGCAAAATCACAAATTATTGAAACAGAAAAACGTACTTTTGTAATCGGTCTCCAAGCTTTTTGCTTCGATCTTCACTGAGGGGATTATAAATATCCGATACTTCTAGGGTTTTATAATATCCTTTTTTGAACAATCCAAAGGTATATCTAAAAAATAGTCAGTTCATAACACTTGAAGTCAAAAATAATAAAAATTATAATAATAAAATTGCACTTACGTGAATAGAAGTATCGAAAGAGGATTAGCGTCTTCCATAGGATTAGGATTGTTGTTTTCTTTGGTTGTGTCCATTTTTATTTATTAATGCACACGGATGTTGATTAATTATATGTATCACAATTTTTATTTACGTAAGTATGGCAGCCATTGAATACATATTTGCTGGAACAATACATTCAAAGTTTATGAATGCAGTAGTTATTGGATGAGGAAATTAAATTGTTTTTCATTTTCACGTGCGTAAATGATCGTTATCTAAGAATTTTAATGATATATTTACACCAATTTTTCACGTTCTTAAATTAACGACATGCTTGATAAGATACCGCTTTAAAATCAGATAATTTAATTACCGAAAACAAGTGTAGTAGTTTGCATATACTTGTAGTCTGTTTTACCGAAGACCATTTTGTTACAATTAAGTATGTTCTCAGGATTTCGCGATCAAATCTCGATGGATGCAAATTAAACGGATTTTTCTTATTATCAAATATAATACGTTTCTAATTTGACTAATTATATTGAAAAACAATTAAATACAGCTAATGACCTTAGCGAGCGATTCTCTCGAGAAATAATAAAGGAGAAATTTGTTAATTAAAAGTGAATTAAGCATTTATCACCAGAAAAATACCAAGGTTGTTTTAAAATTGAATTATTCTTGAGCACATCTACTTTTGTTTAACAGAAACAAGTGGAACTGTGTTTTCATTGGCATGAACTGCTACGTCTGGAGAGAATATGAATGAAGTTATTGATCCTGTTTTATCGAAGACCATTTTGTTACAATTAAGTATGTTTTCAGGATTTCGCGATCAAACCTCGGTGGATGCAAATTAAAAGGATTTATCTTATTATCAAATATAATTCGTTTCTAATTTGACTAATTACATTGAAAAGTAATTAAATACAGCTAATGACCTTAGCGGGCGATACTCTCGAGAAATAATAAAGAAGAAATTTGTTAATTAAAAGTGAATTAAGCATTTATCACCAGAAAAATACCAAGTTTGATTTAAAATTGAATTATTCTTGAGCACATCTACTTTTGTTTAACACAAACACGTGGCACTGTGCTTTCATTGGCATGAACTGCTACGTCTGGAGAGGATATGAATGAAGTTATTGATCCTGGAAACTGCACGTGCGCAATTGAAACCATTTTACTCGTGCGAGAAAGTTCATGTTGGTAAACTTGAAGCTGATAAAGTTATTTTTTATTAAAGGCAAAAAATTCTACTTTGAAGAAAATGTTATATATTTTTCAATTTGCATAAAAATAAGACGCGACGTCAAATTCTAACTATTTTTTATGAGCCTGAGACATGGTACATGAAGTAGCCTAAGTGTCACTGTCGTAATTTTAAGAACTTGCATTTGCCCGTCGATTTCGGTGCATGTGCAAGTAACCCTCGATTAATGCGGTCTCAAAACACACGGTTTTGAATATCGCGATTATCGGTGAGATCAAAACATTTAATCGCGATAATCAAAAACGTGTATTTTAAAGACCGCGTATATCGAGGGTTAGTTATACATGCATTGAAATCGACGAGTATCATTTAAAACATTTACTGTAATCATTACTAGGTATGTCTGTAATAATAAACCGTGTACTAAGCCAAAAATATAATTGAGCCCAATTTTTACACTGGAAAATAAATCCATAAAATTAATTTTTACTGCTTACAGGAGCAACTAGAGTAAAAAAAAGGTTTCAAACAAATTCACTAATTTTTAGTCGTACAATTCGAATCTGCATTAAAAAATAGGGGTATCCATTTAAAATTTAAACGTTACTCCCACCCCGCCCACTGGGGGTGGCTTTGGGGGGCATATTATACCACGATCATATTTCCCCCATGGAATGTGTACTTTTTGATTACCTACAATTTTTTCGTAGAGGGCCATATTTCTCGAGATATTTAAAGTTTTCACGTTAAAAAACTCACCCGGTATAAACAAACAAAAAAACGAGGTCTCAGGGCTTCAAATTTTCTCTTTCCGTGTTAAATTTCAATTAATTAATTAATTTCTTTGTAAAAAATCAATAATTGTGCTAAATGATTACATGTTCTTCTTTGATATGTCAATACTGGCTAGTCTGGGGTCGTTCAAACAAGACTGTATGATAGTAGTTGTGTGAATGAGAAAAATCATTACTAAGTACTTGCTCTCAAATATGTTTTATTAGTTGTTAACCATTTTTGATAAGCTTGTTGTTTATTTGTTTTTAGTTGTTCTAATTCAAGGTTCCATATTATATTGCCGGCTTTGCCGGAATGAGTCATAAATTTAGGTCTTAATTTCAAATGTTTCAAGATAATCGTTTAGCGGATTTTACATTTTTATCGCTGTCCATTCTCGACATTCCATCATTCAAAATATTTTCGATCGTGTTAAATCCCGAAACGATCACCCAATTGGGTGGGAAGAAACCCACCCAATTGGCTGACAACCACAACAGAAATTAGTCGTCATATTTATTCATGTTATGTGTGATAAAAACGCTTCGTTATTTGTTTGTTTTAACGTGTAAGTCGTACGATCAATTTCCAGCTGATAATGAATACCAAATCTAGATTTCTAGAATATTACTATCGAACCGTCCCTTGCTAACAGCTGAACTGAATTTTTATCAAAAATTGTGGCATAATTTAAATGACTTTGAATTGCAGTGAAGTATCGATACCAAGCAATTTAACAAGTTTCTAGTACCAGTAAAACATCAGCACCCACTTATTAATTTAACAGGTATTGTGAAATATGATCAAAAATCTAAATTATGAAAGAAAATAAAAACCGATATGAAGTTAATAAAAAAATCTCAAAAAAAAACTACTTCCATAAGAAAAAATAAATTAAAAAAGTTACATATATTATTTATATGACCCTAATCAGATCATAATTTGTGAGAGCCACTTTTTTGGTTCGGTGCAATTGGCCCAAAATGACGATTAAAACTTGCAATGTTCAATTGATCCGTCCATAAGAGGACATGTACACTCCATTTTCTCTGAAACTAGATGAGGGTGTTGCGAACAGCAACATCAACCCGCGAATTAACGCGAATCTTTTATTTTAGCAGGATTCGTGGACTACCCGTCCGA
>JAODAC010039911.1:0-12129 GCA_027575185.1 Mimaenictus wilsoni | reverse complement strand
TTTTAAGAGTGTGTGAATTTGTAATGTGAATTAATAAAGTGATTTTAGTGTGAATTTATTTAATAATAAATTCACACAAGTGGGGTGTCCACCCCGGGGACTCGAACCCCGTCCGACTGCGTGGTAGACCGAAACCTTACCAACTGAACTGCCCAGATGGGCTTTGAGACGCATTTTGATTATTTAAATAATTCCCATTAAAATAATATTGTTGCTATCGAGATTTCAATCCATATGTTTACAAAGCAACCCTCATAAAAGATTTGTCTAATATATCTTATTGTTTACGCAGATGCGAAAACAGCTGAGCGTAATAACGTTGATACGTGTACTATAAGTGTATTTATATAAATTATATTGTCATTTTAATGTATTGTGATTTGCTCTTATTTATATATTGGTATGAATGTCACGGTAATTAGCAGACTATTTGCTAACTGCCAAATAAAGATTATCTGTTAGACTCTTCTTATAGCGACGTCATACGCCATTAGTAGTTAAGTGATTAATATGTAGCGTTAGGTTTAGATTTAGGAAATAAAGTCAGTTGTTATATGAACTGCTTCTATGGTTATCTTTGTTTGACGAATGTATTTAAAGGAAATGAAGCAAGTCGAAGAAACAACCTTCTCCTTTTAATACATTAGTCAGGCAAAGGAAACCCCGAAGCGAAGCCACGCGAGGCCGGCTGTGTGACGGAAGGCCTTCGCACTTCGCACGTCTATGTCTACAATTAGTTTCATTTCAAAATATTGCACATCAGTTGATGTGAACACTAATTGCGCGACGATAACGATAATATACGCGAAAAAAGACGAACTTGTAATTATCGTAATAAGTTAATAAGGCCTTTTCTTGTTATGTTGGAGTTTGATTATATTTTGAGTGAATAAAAACAACAATTAAAATAGAAAGGTTATGCGCAATATTATTCTAAGATGTTTTATATTCTCAGATCAAAGTATTACTGTTGACATTAATTGTATTTGTTAAAAGTATAAAAATATACATACGATTTTTTTATGAATATAGTCTCAAAAAGGTCTATATTGCATTTTGATGCATTTTTATTATTTAAATAATTCCCAATAAAATAATATTGTTGCTATCGAGATTTCATTCCATATGTTTACAAAGGAACCCTTATAAAAGATTTGACTAATATATCTTATTGTTTACGCAGATGCGAAAACAGCTGAGTAACCTTGATACGTTGCTGGCCATGCGTGTACTATAAGTGTATTTATATAAATCATATTGCCATTTTAATATATTATGATTTGCTCATATTTATATATTGGTATGAATGTCACGGTAATTAGCAGACTATTTGCTAACTGCCAAATAAAGATTATCTGTTGGACTCTTATTATAGCGACGTCATACGCCATTAGTAGTTAAGTGATTAATATGTAGCGTTAGGTTTAGATTTAGGAAATAAAGTCAGTTGTTATATGAACTGCTTCTATGGTCATCTTTGTCTGGCGAATGTATTTAAAAGGAAATGAAGCAAGTCGAAGAAACAACCTTCTCCTTTTAATACATTAGTCAGGCAAAGGAAACCACGAAGCGAAGCCACGCGAGGCCGGCTGTGTGACGGAAGGCTTATTCTATATCCATCAGTTTAGCAACAGCTTAATCATCAAAATCCATTTTCCATAGATAATCTTCGAAAGTTATATTATTGATACCGAAAAGTGTGTGAATTTCCTGGGTTATTATTATCTAAAGTTACCTAGATCTAAAGTAATCCTAGATATGTATTGTTGTGCGTCGTCTAGTACTTGAGAGTTCAATGAATTATTACTAAAATGTTTGCCTAACAATTACTTTGAGTCTTTTTCTCCCTTCATAAACAATACACTTCTTCGCCAACATTCTTGTCTATCCTAATTATTCTAATATCATTCTGATACATTGTTAGTAAACTACATTAGTTATATATCTAAATAACTACCATCTCTGGTACGTTGACATTATTGAGCGAAATGTTCCCAAGAAGTTCCCATGACGAGTTCCAGTAAATCATGGCTTGTATTCTGTATTCGTCGATCAGCCATATTTTCGTTATACTATCTTCTGATTTACATCTTTAAATACAACATTAGATCGTCTTTACCTTGTTCTTTATCAAAAGCTTGCATAATACTTGGAGGTTTTATTAAGTTTTTTTAATGAATTCTATCATATTCAACAACTTTCCATAATATTTCATAGTTTTCCTGATAAATTATCCATTACTATTCCTTGCCAGTCTACTTTCCTTCAAACAACAAGTACCTAACTACTCTACATCTGGCAGGGAAATGTGTTGAGGTGAAGGTGGAATGGGCCTTGAAGGTGGACAGGGGAGGAAAACGAGTAGAGGTGTGAGACAGGGAAGAGGTTGGCGTCAATCACCACGTTGGTAAATGTAAGAAGGAGGAGGATACGTGGATATTGTTGTATGTACATTCGGTGGTTATTCTGGTGTTCAAATTGGATTTTTTGTTATTATTTGAATGTGTATTTATTTGTTATTATTTTTCTTTTCTAGTTGTGGGATTGTAGGGGCACGAGTATGCTAATAAAGGTTATCGATATAGTTTATTTATGTTTGTATAAGTATCTATAAATCGATACCAAGAATTTCGATCATATTTTGGCATGTTGCCGTTAAGCCACACGGCTGCGAAACCACTTCCCCCAATTCTTTTTTACATTTTTAACAAATAGGCAGCGGCGGCTTGCCGCGTTGTGGAGCTCAGTGCTCGTTAGATCGCTGCAGTTAAACAACGTCGGACGTAGCTAGGCGTTGGATGGGTGACCACTTGGTCTCCCCACTCAACAAGCGGCTGCGGAGCCGTCCGCGAACTCCTGATTTCGTGGTAAAAACGCGAACGAAGGTTGGACGATTCGCTTGCAACGGTCCCCGGAAAAACCCATATGCACAAAAAGTACAGAGCAAGTACCATCAGTAGCGAGACCGGATTGGGCCGGGTGAAAGTTAATAATCGCTTACATCACTATGTAGTAGAAAAATGTTGTGAATAAATAAATAACAAATAGTCAATACTAAATAAAAGAAATCATTATTTGAATCTCGATATATCGAAATTAGAAAATATCAATAAATATAAATATTTGGGCCTCATCAACTAGTCTAGTATTTTTGCATTGCTAGCATTCATTACTCAATATCCATAAATCGGAAAGTTCAAAGTTTCCTTTGTCACTCCTGAAGATACTTCAAAAATCACAAAAATATATTTGTTGCAATTTAATTTTAATTTGTGAAATATAATTACAACGTGTCTGAATCACTATCAAACGTCCTTAGTCCACATATTTGTTTTTATTAAAGTGCATCTCGTTTCACTTCGTGATATAACCAAATGATTTATTTCGTCTCAAATTCTAATTAATGATCTTAATGATGGCAAAATCCGCGCCTGACACAACGTGAATATGCAATTAAAGCCACAAATCTAATTGAAACAGCACGTGATTCGTCATTCAAGTTTACATTCAATACGTTTAAGCATAATGTATTATTAAGTTTGTTTTCGAACATTGCGTGAGCACAACAATCGGTGATATTTTACATTTAGACCTCAATTCGAATTCAATATTATAGAGTGGTTTATGCAAACGCATAATATAAATGCATTTCCATATTATTACCAAAAGATTTCATTTTCATTCATGAAAAACGAAATGGCTCGAGTCAAGCATACATTTCTTGGGTATGTTATGAAAATTTGCATCCATATTAAAGAAAGACTTTCAAAGTTCAACTGTGAGTTAACTTTCATTGACAATATTTGTTTATTATTACACCAGAATATATTATATGACTTTTAAAGTTTTGAAAGTCAAAATTCATCGATATTATGATGGTTGAAAGTAAAAATATCCATAACAAAACATTGGGACTGCCGAAAAGTGTCGAAATATTCAAATAATTAATAACGTATCATTGCCACCGCACGCTTCATGTGACTTAACAATTAGCATCGTTTGTATTCGGCGCAAAATAAACAATTTGCGCAATGGCGGCTTAAATGCACGAGCAACACGCAAGAATTAATTTAATTCGTCATAATGACTGACAATGAGTTTTGTCGCATGCGCGATGTACGTAGGTTCGTAGGCTTTGACGAATCTACTCGGAACAACTTTCAAAATTAACACGCTTGTGCCCGATGTTGACGCCTGATGCGAATTGAACGGATGCGAATCGCTGAATTTCGGCAAAAAAGTAAACATAATGACAATACCAGCCGTTTCATCATCCATTTAGCATTTCGCTGCATAATTGCTAGTATACACCGCAACAAGAATACATCTCGTAAATCTCCGCCGTGTGCGCATAAATGCTTTATTTGCGCATGTATGCAGCACTGTTTTGCGAGTGAAACTTACCGTTCTAATGCAAATAAGTAATAATTACAACGTTAACGGGCAATTAACTGCAGCAGTGCACGAAATTCAAATTCGTTTCATTATGCCGCTTACTTATTTTTTAGTGCCATGGAAAAAGATTTACTGCCTGACTGGTTCCTGACTGATATGTGTTTGATTAGGATGTAATTGCATTAGTTAGGTAACCAAGTTCAATAATGTTTGATTTTGTGGGTAAGCAAAATACTTATGAAGCGTTTAGGTTCAGAAAGAACCAGAAGAAAGTCAATTACATACCCGGCTGCTATCACCGAAATCGAGAGCTTAACCGAGGACAAGAATAATGTATGGTACTCGGAGCATCGAAAAAAAGGGCGAACCTTGATGAGCTTTGAAATTCACGGGCCAAATTGAAACGAATCCTTCGCCGTTGGTAAGGACCCTCCATAATTCAAGCAGAAATCATGGCTGAAGAGCACCTACTCTACGCTTGTGTATCCGAGCACCTGAAAGACTATCTTTACTAGGCAGCGAGCAGCTAGGTATTTCGAAGGTAATCACTGTTATTGGCCCATAGTAGTGATCCATGCACAATAGACCAAAGATGGTTTATGATATGGCAATCATTTTTTAAACCAAATTAATTTAATAATTGTGCTTCCTTCCTCCCCTGTGTTGATATTTCTGATAACAATAAGTATGGAATGTAACGACGTCATATTTCGATATTTTTTGTCAATAAAATATTTCTCCTTTATTGACAAACAAATCTCCATCGTATATGTCAACAAACAACAATGTTACAGAATAACCACACTAACAATACATGTATTGCATAAACTTTGCATAAACTTTTGATGTTTATAGAATACAAATTCGGAACCTCCTCTCTCTAGAAGGATTACGTCCTAAGAAATTTCTAGAAAGAGCATTCCTTTCGATGCGTCAATCGAAACGTGTTGAGATTGAGTTAATGTGGATTGATTCTTACGCAATTCTTAATCGATCTGTTTCGTTGATTTTGATACTTTCAAGACTTATCCATTGGTAGCATTGGATGGTGGCACCACAAATAAGATACAGTAGAAATTTAAGTATGTTTTTCTACTCTTATTGAATAATGTACACATTTCTCGTTTTGATTAAGAAATTATTATTTTGACACATAATAGTCCTACATAAAGTAGTGTACAACTCGCATGGAATACTCTTTCCTTACTCGTATGAGTTTCAGCAATCGGCTCGTGCTGCAATTTCTCTTACACCTGAGGAAAAGTGTAACATCCCATGCTCGTATTTAATATTCTATTAGATGCCAATGAGTATCAGTAAGCATTTTGTGGTAAAATAATAGGGATTACTCAAATTTCCGACGAACGTCGAAAATTAGTGTTTATTATCTTCCAGTTTAGAATTTTCTCCTTAATGCTTAATGCTCGTTAATGCGTTTTTGGGATTTATTAAAGGAACAAAGAAGTTGATAAGTTGGAAATATCTTACGATTTGTAGCAGGATTTTAATATAATTATTACATCAAAGTGTTCCCGTATCTTTCTGCCTTCCCTTCTCCTGGGCTGACGTTCCTCTTTTCCATGCCTTGTTCAACCCCTAAGTTCCAAGATCTCCTAAGACTTCCTTTTTTTATTTTTCTTGAGGTCTTCATAGCATCGCCGTCTTGGATATTTCTTCAGCGGTCATTTTTTGTACATGTCCACACTAACTGACATTTTTCAATTTTGACAATTCTTCGACAATATCTCCTTGTGCATTCATTTTTTCCTGATGTATCTATTGAGGCCCATATCCATCCTGGAGGTTAGAGCTGATTGCCTCCAGTAGTCCATTTCGAAGACTCTAGGCTTACTGCAGTTGCTCGAACTTAGCTGCCAGGTTTCGATTCCATACAGGAACAGTGATGTGTAAATTTGCCATTACTCTATTTTTGATATTTGTTTCGACCGACAATGGAATTTAGTAATCCTATCAGTTTGTACCCTTGTATTACATGGTTTTCGATGGCTTTGTCAGTCCTGTGGAGTGTATCATGTTTACCTAGAAAAGTATACGTATAAGTCGAAACTAGACATGGTGGCCCCATTATTTAAAATAAGCTCTTCGCCCTTTCCGCCAATCTGCAAGTACTTTGTATACAGAATACAGAATGTTTACCACGTGGATCCCCTTTGTGTATTCTTGAATGAGTTGTCTCGTCGAGCTTTCAATATCCTCCTTAACCTGTGCAATTATTACTTGATCATCAGCAAAGTATTGAATGAAAAGTGTCTGGACTTCTTGCAGCGGTACGCCCATGTTTTTACAATTTGCCAATTTGCCACTCGTTAAGAGCTACATTCGGATAGATTTTAAACGGTGTAGGCATTGTGGCTTATCGGGAACGGGTCGGTTATCGGTGAATTTTTCATGTTTTTACCCGTTAGATTTGCTTGTTGCTTGTTATTGTTGGATTATTGGGGAACGGTCTAATAACTGCCATAGATTGTCAAATGGTTCGAAATCATAGGCTTTGGTAAGATCGATATATACCTGGTGTGATTCTCCATGCTTTTGTATCTTATATTCGGTCACCTGTTTGATGGTGAATATAAGGTCTAGGGCGAACTTTCCTGTTCGGAAACTAGACTTTGTTCTTCCATGAGCACTGAGTAACTCTGATTTAACAGATATTTATTACTTATTCTGAATATTATATCCCAATTTCTTCTATTTCCTTTCAAAAGAAAGACAATAATATAGAGAATATGAAATATTAATAGTTGTATAACATCTGTACCCCTTCCGTATATCGTTCATAAATGAATATCGATTGTTATAAAAATTTAGATATTTTCGCTCTGTGTGAATTTACTACTTTTCAGAAAACACATTCCCATTTCCGGTATTCTCTTAATCTCAGAATGAAAATATAGATGAAAAAGATAGATGTCTTTCATGTCTTGCACGTGAATGGGTTTGATATTAATTACCAATTGTACGTTTAATGCGTTAAGATACGTTTCATTACTTTCTTCTTTTGTTGCAAGAGGTTATACTAAGAATTCAGTAAATTCGTTAGAGTGTTTCAGGCCATAAACGTAAATTTTTAACCAATAAAACATGTTATCTAATTGGAAACTCATTTTGCAACCGTTGCGACACACATTTTGGCGTTTAACGTGACATAATCAAGACATTGTCTTGCCTTTATCAGAACACGACTGCCGACGAATATCTGACAAAAGACTGCCATCATAAACCCGAAGAACTGCATCATTAACTTTGATATTTACGACGCTTCAGACGAGCACAAAACGCACGCTTCTTCTTCATAGAGAGTTGTATATTGTTAAACGCAAGAAATATCAATAACAATTGTTATTGGGAAGAATTAGTGTTTTTTTTTTAATTTCTGTCACTTTTCTTATTTCGCTTTTGTCGAGTTGGAATCAAATCAGAAACACTGCAAAGACACCACATGCGATAAATACGCGTATAAATGGAGAAAGTACGCCGTACGGCGAAGAAAAGTTACTTTCGTTGTCTCCTAGTCATCCGTGATGCTGGTACCGAGGCGGAGATACAAAAAAAGACTGACCTTAGCGACAACGATCCTTTTGCAATCGGCGTGCTTTATGACGACATTGCGTCGGAGAAATTAATAAAATTGTACGCGCAGAGGCTTTGTATGCTTTACCTTGATCATAGATAAATAACACTTCACAATAATCCATCATCAAAAATAGACATTGTTTTTTCATTTATTTAGTTCATTGAGTCATTTATTTAGTATTTTGTATTTGCCGAAAATTACGTTTACCTGCATCTTACACCATTTTGATAATTTTCAGTACAAATAAACTATTTATAATCGCATTATCTACAGATTAATTGCGAAATAGCCAAAAATAGAACTCACAATCAGTTCTGAAAAATTGCAGCGTAATAGAATTAATAATTGATCGAGACGCATTTTTATCGCCTGTTCAGAAGCTAATCTACATCCTAAATCTGAAATGGTTGTTTCCCATCCAATTATATTTATTACCTTTGATTTTTGTGATTTTGAGATAAACTTCAAGTGCTAAACGCAACTGGATTCATTTATGAGGGGATTTAAAGGCCTCCTTAGTAAAATCCATTTTACTGGGGACTTGCTACTACAAACGATAATTTTTTTGAGATAATTTTTGAGATAAATGCCACACAAATCGCGCGGTGCGACCTATCTCGCGAAAACGTAGTACCTGATAGGTACATCTTAAAAACGTCAATTAAAAATTCGTTGAAACACTATTATTGTAACAAAATGAATAAATTCATTTGTGTTGTACTTCTGTGCTTCGTTATCGGTGAAGTTATATTGGACACCGTTGTTTATCAGGATTGTGGTAAATTTAATTGAATATAAATGATTTAGAACAGTTTTTTTTAAGATGTATATATTTAGGATCGGAATATGATCTTGATGATGTGAATATTGAGGGATGTAATAAACTTGGGTGTATTCTGCAGAAAGGGAAATCAGCAAGGATTCATATTAAATTATATGGACGTGGTAAGTTATTAAAAATTACGTTTTCAACAGAACATGTTTTTGCTATATTGCTAATATGTATATTCATTTCATTACTATATATGTACCTCGACCACAGTTCAAAATGAATCCTTCTACTACGGGTATTCAAAAATAATTAGTTTATAATATTTCTAATAATATTGGAAGAAAATTTAAAACCTCAGTAGTTGTTACTCGGTAAATGAAAAAAATCAATGTTTCCCAAAGGGGGATACCACCAATAATTGTGCCTAAAAATTAAGTGGACCAGAAACCCCGTTTTTGTGAGGCAGTCCCAGTTTTTAACAATTTGTTCCACATCCTGTAGTATTTTTAATTGTATGATGTCCCAACGTTTTTAAATGTCCCGACTTTTGTGGAATATATCCCCCCGGATCTCCCGAGGAATCTCCCGTTTGAGGTCAAGTATCATGAGGTATCGATACTTGAAGTAATCTTTACACCACAAAACACCACCTACAGCGCCCCGTTCTCTTTGTCAAATCTGGTTTTGCTAATGGGAGGCATCCGACTTTGCTCAAACAAGAAGGTTTGCCACCCCCGAAGCTCGAAATTGTGTTTTACTTGATTCTTATACAGAAGTAATAATAAAGATACATTTTGCAGCCTTTTGTACCCACTCTCTTGTAATAATTTCTACAGGCGCCCAAGGGGTATGGGTAGTAATATGTGCATGAGTTAGAATTGACTTTTAATATCCCAAGACACTTTTACCAGATAGGTTGTATTATTTTTAAGAGACAGTATCGTAAATAATGATTTATGAAAAGTGGAATTTTTTGTAATTTTGAAAAGAATTGTTTGATTTAGTACAGGTAAATGATATTCCAGCATAGCTGCCGGTAACCTAAGACCCGCGGATTAATGATTAATCAATTTACTAATTTCAATAAACCCTCATTCAACAATTCTCTGACATTCATGGTAACAGAATCATGCCCATTTATCCACATACACTCCCTCACTATATGTTCCCACGTATCCACCCGTAACACGCTTTTTATTTGCACTCATTAACTTCTTAACAATATATGTTGGTCTGTGGTTGATTTTCTGTAGTTGCCTGTATGTTGGTTTGTAAGTGCTGTTTAGAATGCTTCTATTCCTCAACCTCCCGGGTTTTGACTATGTTATTTATTAATCTCATTCCGGATATGTGTCGCGCTTTTAAACTGAGCCCCAAATCCACCAAAAAGTACAATTTATAAAAATACTTAAAGACTATTTAAAATGCAAATATCATTGACCCCAAGTGCCTTAAATATTCAAATTAAAGTTAAATTTGACCCCCAGCCCAAAAACAGTTGGAGTCCTTTCTCTGTGTTTTTAGCCTTCTGCAAAGGATAAAAACCAATAAAATTCGATATGCTTCTTCGCAAAATGTATTTTACCCTTATTACAATTATAATATGCAACCATCATCACATAAGCAAGGTGGTTCATGTTCAATAACTGCTAACCGCAGGATCCCAGGATCATATCCCAACGAATGTAGAGCATATTAGATTAGTTTCTAATGTGCCCAATTACTTTGAAAGGGAATTGAATACAGCATGAATCACTCAAACATTTACGAAAATTCTTCCCTGAAATATTTTCAGATCCAATTAGCCAACGTTTGTCTCAAACGGTATATCTGATATTCAACGGAATCCATGTCCCAGTACCTGTAACTCCAGACGATTTGTGCACACAAGTCAGCTGTCCAATTAGAGGGAACGCTAATGCAAGTTTCTCGTCAACTATGAACTTTGCCACATTACCCAATGTTCAAGTAACTATTATTTTTAATCCACAAATATCGTATCATTACTTGTTTTTATTTCCAGTCTGCTGTCACTTTATACTGGCAAATTCACAACGAAAAGAACGACTTACTCATGTGCTTTAAGACTAAAGCAAAGTATGAGAACCCCAGAAGAGATTGGTTTTATCTAAATAATTAAATATATAAATAAAATGAATCTCATATGTTCGAGTTTAAATTTACTATAGCAATGTAAAATAAGAAATTCGACTATTAAGTGTGTTAATAGAATGTAGAATAAATACAACATTTCACAGTAGCAATAATGAACATATCTTTCTGACTTTATAAATGTATCAGTTTCCTTCACTTCAAATGAGTTTCATAATTTATAATGCGCAACTTATAATTATATTGAATTAATTATATATGAAAGAAGCGGCGGCTTGCCGCGTTGTGGAATTCGGTACTCGTCTCCCCACTCAACAAGCGGGGCCGTCCGCGAACTCCTAACTTCGCGGTAAAAACGCGAACGAAGGTTGGCCGATTCGCTTGCAACGGTCCCAGAAAAAAACCCATATGCACAAAGAGTAGCGAGACCGGATCGGGCCGGGAGAAAGTTATAATGAAAACTATGAGACTATATTATGCACTTATATGAAGTATTATATCAGATGAGTGAAATATTAAGAGTGACAAAAATTAAGATATATCAACTTATTTACAACGTGAAATTTCTGTGATGGGAAAGAAAGAGATGAACAAGATTGAAACGGCGGAATTGAGATAATTGTAAGATCTAGAGGCGGAACGATTGAGGACAAAATTGAGAATGAGATGGTAAGGGAACATCTAGGTATCGAAAGCATACAAAGGATGTAAAAAGAGGAAGACCTAACAACTCATGAAGCCCCTTTGTGAAGAGCAGTGAACGCAATGTGTCCCACGTAGTGTCTTTGCGACGTAAAATAAAAAGAGGACGTGAACTGATTGTGAGTCTTCAGCCGTGGTTCATAGTGCGGTGAACGTGCTCGGTCCTTATGCAGTACTTAAACGTCAAAATGCAGAAGAGGTTAACAACTGATTCATTTAAAGTAAAGCGCAAACTTCGTAACCTGTGGCAGCAACATCCTGCTTCCTCCTCCACATACTCCGACAGAGGGAAGGTGATCCCGCCCTCATAAACATTCCATTATATTAGGGTACACCCTGCCGCTGTCTTTCTATCTATTTCAACTTTCTCCATCTGTCACCAAGGTACCTTCGGGATGTTGTGAACGGCGAGGCAAGTTTGAGCGCTTTTTTATATTTGTCGCCAAATTATCAATGTTTAGTCTGGCGTGAAAGAGCTTTTGAACTGTTTAGTCTACACCACATGTTTTTCACGTTTTTTGTAAGCCCTGAGTCGTCAAGTGGTTAATAAAGA
>JAODAC010039900.1:0-12131 GCA_027575185.1 Mimaenictus wilsoni | reverse complement strand
TTTTTCTACCCAAAAGGGTGGGGAGAGGGTAATAAAAGCCGATTTGACAGCTTGCTTACGAGATCTAGAGCCTTAAGCCTTATAAGGAAGAGTTAACAAAATAATATAACCTATAAACTTGATATTTATATATTTTAATCAATATAAAGTAAATTAAGATCATAGCAGCCAATTTAAGTTTCATACCAAAACATTATTTGGCTTTTCTTTTACTATAGGAATAAACCAATATTCTCTTCGACTGCTTCAAATCATGAATTTCTTCTTGTAATTTAACAATCTTATTCCTCAAAGACCCAATATACTTCGAATCTCTTTGTGCTTTCGCCATACTAGTTTCTCTCATCGCTTGAGTGACTTCCCAAAACTTCTGTCTTTTCACCGGACACTCCAAGTCTTCATAACAAAACTCTGATAACAAGCAAGGAAACCTCCTATTCTCCGCTAAATTACCCACGGGCGGAGCATCCTTAATTTGCTCTTCTATAATAGCTACGATAGCACCATCAGGTCCTTGTACATAAATCTCATTATATTTCTTATTAGGATTCGAACGTATTCCATCCTGCTCATCATTGACAACAACACAGTAACTTTCAGATTCTTCATCTGGTATCTCTATCGTTTCTTGTAAATCCATAGAATTCTCCTCTGATAATAATTCAATCATCCCATTTTCTTCATCTTGATGACAATTTTCAGGATTTAAGATTTCTTGATCTATTGTTGTCAAAACTTCGTTTGTAGTTGGTAAACTTGGTTTAATGTCAGGTAGGTTAGGTGAGGTTATATTTTGGTGAATTTGTGGGAAATTTATAGGATCAGTGTTTGGAAAGACTGAGGGAATTGCATCCGGTTTTAGGATGATATTACCATGAACATTTCGCATGTAAGAGTCCGGAGAGAAATGTTTACTGCACAGGACGCTTTTTGTGCTAGGTTCCAAAGTCGGGTCGTTGACCATTTTAATCCATTCGGTTCGACGTTCTGTATTTATAGGAAATCTGATGAAGGGAAATTTTATTTAAGGTTAATTTGTTTGCAAATAACATACCGGTGCAGTTTGACGCCGTCACCTTTTTTGTATACGTATGGACAATTTTTTATACAGCATTTTTTCATCTTGTTTAGGTTGTGTGGTTGTTATCCTCCTTTGTAGAATTTCTCAAATTCAGATTATGGTAATTGTGAAAGAAATGTCAATTGGTACAAACAAATATGAGATAGCATGTCAACATATGGTTTGATTCTATACTAGCGCCACAACACGACCGGGTCTTTAACTACAATTTACCTAGGGCGGGAAAATATGAAATTTGAAATGTAAAATGAAATTTAACATTCTTATAATAACCTTAAGGTTAATGTGTTTGAATTTCATCATCGATGAACTTCGACGATATTCGTATTGACGAGTGCCGTCGTACGTTCTCGCCTGTCATCGTACCATGATTTGTACCGTTCCGATGGTTCCTATCGAGATTGGCTATGAAGATGTCAAATGTGAGAATGTGAAGATGAAATTGTCACTATGATTTTGTCCAAAGGTTTACTGGCAATTGTCACTTACATTCCCAATAATCTCTTCGAAAACTCTGTTTAAAACGTTGTTAGCAACGTTAACAGTCTCAATCAGTCTAGTTATACGTCAATTATTGTCTTCTATGAATTGCTCACATTTCCAAATTTTAATTTCGACAAATGTTTGCAGGATCGGAAACATAAAACACACAAGTCACTAAATATTACTAAACGAATTACTGTCAAACACGCGCCAAAACCAGTTTGACCTCTACCTATACTATTCCATTCTTTTTCATTTAGGTAGAGGTCAAACCATTAAATATTTACGAGGTTATGTCTCTGTCAAACAGTATTTTCACTGTCAAATAGTAAAATACTGGCATATGACGCTACAAATAGAATATTCTTAAATAAATTGATAAAATATTTCGATTTGAAACTCTTAAAATGCGATGTGTTGTAAAAACTTGTTCGTATACATTTAAAAAAGGATCTGGTATAAGATTACATGGGTACGAAATATTAAAACGTTATTCAATATTTAAAATAAGTTATTTCTTAAACAGATTTCCTAAAGATGCAAAGTTGCGACAACAATGGTGTACGTTTATTAAGCAGCCAAACCTGGAAATAATAAAAAACTATGCCATCTGCAGTTACCATTTTACAAGTGATGCTTATACAACAAACAAAGAAGGAAAGGTTCGCTTAAAACGAGATGCCGTACCATCTAAGTTGTCATTCATGGATGACATTGACGCTAAATTTACGGAACAAGCACTTATTCCTTTATCTGAACGTGATTCGGTATGTAACAACGAGGAAATGGATGTTGATGAAAACGTTTCTCTGAGAGATTTGGAGGTACCTGAGGAAAAATACATTCCTCCAATTGATATAGTTACAATTACAAATCATAAAGAAACCCAAACTGATATAGTTGCTGATAGCAAGCTTGCGAATAGATTTCATTCGTTCGAGGATTTTAAATTTGAAGATTTAAACTATCCTACTCCACGAAAACGGTATTGGGATATAACGCAAGGTATGAAGATTGCGAGTGAGAAAGAGCGTGTTAAAAGTGATGAGCTTTCTAAAAGGGTTGGTCAGCTGACTAAAGAAGTTGATTTACTTAAAGGGGAATGTCAAAAACTAAAGGAATCTAAGAAAATTCTTGTTTATATTAATACACAAAAAAAAACAAATAAATAAGTTATAGAAACTTAATGGTTGTTATTAAAATAAGTTAAGGCTCATGAATGAAAGGAGGAAAGTATAACTGAATGTTAAACAAGAAACGAACGCGCGCATATTTTTCGGTGTCACCTTGTATAGAATACAGACAGTTTCCAAGCACAGAAAAGGGGAGTACGATACCCTTCCCCTATCGTTATGGGGATTGTTGGTGGTACCACGACTAGGGATGTGTGTGGGCAGCAGCCACTGGTGAAGAGTTCTGTGCTTTCTCTTAAATAAATCAGTTACTTCCCCATCTTCGACTATGTGATCTGTGCCTTCGACTTATTCCTCTCCTAACTTCAACCGCCAATACACTGTAAGTGGGTAAGTGAGCCCGATTTTGTATTCTTTTGGACGAGTCAAGGAAGGAGACTTTGTGTTTCTGCCTTTTGTGTGTCTGAGTTTTTTGGTTCGTAACAGATATAATAACAGTCGATAGAATAACATTGCTGGTGATGTGCAAGGTATGACATAAATGCGTTACAAAGACGGTGTTCAACAAAAATAATTCAGTTCTGACCAAAATAGTCGCATTTATGCGGGAGTTTATTCCCATGAGTGTTCATAGAGTGCATAAATGCGACTAAATAATTGCAGTGAACGAATGCTAAAACGAGCTTGAAACGCACGAGGAGAGTGTGTCAATTGTCCAACACGGTATTGAATGAAATTTTTTGTACATGTAGTACATATATAGAAATGAATTGTGTTAACGGAATTTTACGCCGTTTGCTCAAAAAAAAATTCAAAAATTTGGTATATATTGCTTTAACAGCAGCATGCGTCGTATACTCTCGGCAAGCGTGCCAAGGTCAGTCTACGATACGCCGCGTTATTCTTATGGCGAATGGTGCTGTTAAAACAATATATACCAAACTTTGAATTTTTTTTGGGCAAACGACTCAAAACAGCATAAAATCCCGTTAACACAATTTAATTATATAGAATATATATACGTACACGTACAAAAAATTTCATTCAAATCCGTGTTGGACAATTGACACACTCTCCTTGACAGTAAATGAACTTCAAACTCGCCCATAAACGAAACTCTAAAACTCTGTTTTTTTGGACGAACTTTACAGACCTACTAAGACATGTCAAAAAATATCGATATTGATAAAAATCGATATATCGGCCTCAAATTTCGATATTTATCGATCATTTCATTTTCCATAATATCGATATAAAGATATCGACTTTTTGATATCGTTTTGACATGTAATTGACGTAACTGCCATCTGAAAAGTATTCAGAGAAGTTTAAAATTGGCAATTTTTCCACATTTTAGGACCTGAATAATAAATAATCTTAATTCATCGATATTTGTTGAAATTTTAAGATTAATATAAATATCGATACTACATTGATCTACTTTTATTTATTATTGTAATTATTAATTTTGGTGAACTCCATATGATGGCGTTCCTGAATTTCGATTTGACGGATATTGATAAAATCAATATTTTCAAGACGATATTTCGATATCGATATATCGAAAAATTGCAAATAAAATGGCTGTAAACTGTACAAATCACAAATTGTCAAACTTATCTCAATTACTTTTCTATCACATATCCACACAATTATAACATACGTTCACCACATTGGATTCCCATGCGGTGAATAAATGGGTCATTTGTAAACTTCGCTTTCAGGCGCGTCACACCAAGCACTTACCTCCAAATCATTACACCCCAGTTAGGGGTTTCTTAGAATACGGCGCAGATAAAAATTTAGTATTTAGCCACGACGCACAGTGATCGATTTCCAAAAATTTTCGGCAAACCCATTTCTAATTTAGATATATTCTTGAAAATTTTCAGAGTTGATTTAACTTGAAAAATATACATAAAACCATTAGAAATGGGTGAATAGGAATACAAATAAATGTATTGTTGAGAAAATGTTCAAAAAACAAACTTCAGCGGGCCAAAATAAGAAAATGTTAAAATCAAAGATTAACAAAGTCTGCGTACATATTTCGAATGAACAAGTGCAACAAACAATGTAGTAGATTAAGGCAGAAGTATATGCCAAGTTACAGCACTCATAGACCACCAAAAGCCGACAAAGAAACGAAATCAAAAAAATCAAAGTCGAATGAGGAATCTTCCAGGTGCATGAATGATTTGAAATTTTGTGTATCAATGAGATATGGTTAAATAAATAATTCCTGAAATTTTCAAGAATATATCTGAATTAAAAATAGGTTTGCCGAAAATTTTTATGGAAATCGATCACTGTGCGACGCGGCGCCAATTTGGCGGCCGGGCAAAGCCGAGACAGAAATTATCGATACTTTCTGATATCGAAATAGGAAAGCTTTGCCTCTGTCGCGACCAAGGAGGGCTTCCACCCCCGCCACCAACTTCTTTTTTTAAAATTATTTTGCGACGAACAAACAATATATTTTCAAAAATTAATTGTATTCATATACAAAGAATGGGTACAATTCTTTTATAATACAATTAACATTAAAATTACTTAACATTCACTATTAATATTAAACCTACACATAGTCTTAAATGCTCTTACAACATTTCACTTATGAAAATGTTTCTTTCCCGCATTATTCATAATTCAGCACAAAAATCAAGAAAAGTCAACATTTCAACCCTCTCTCCCTCGCCAATCTGTTAAGCTTATTCTTCGTTTTCATCGCAAACAAATCAGCAAACAACAAATTAGTTTTATGTCGTTCAGGCACCGCCAATTGCTTCGCCATTTCCTCAGCCTTCTTAGTCGCTTCCTCCAACGCTTTCTGCTTGAGCTTATTCAATTTTTCCACCGTCGCATAACCTAGAACCGTCTCCAAATTACTCCCCTTGAACTCCAACTCAACATCACCCTTCACTAAATGCCTATAACCTTTTTTAGCCGACGCATTTGAGGAGTCATAGTAAGAAAATCCCGTTTTAAGGTTTGAATTCTTAAACGCAAGCTTAACGTTGCCATTTTCCAACCTCACATTCATATCCAACTCGCTAACAGTCCCTATAAAACGATAACCTTGACCTTCCAAATTCTGTGTGGCTTTCTCTTCATTGATATCATTTTCGGCCTCCGCCTGACACGATTCCAAAGATTTTTGAGCGTCTTCAATCTCCTCCTGCACGTTACGATAACCAGGGTTAGAGATACCTTGAAATGATGCTTTCTTAACCTCCAAACTGGTATCGTAAAACCCATCGCCATCATTAGAGCTTGGATTAAAACTAGGGTTAGCTATGCCGGAATTAACCTCAATGTTTCTCGTCCGTTCAAGCGCCATCCGTTTAAGTTGAAGCGTGTTAGGAATGATTCGTTCTTGATTCAACGATTCGTCGATCCGCACTGATTTGCGACGTTTTACCCCATTTTGTGCACTTTGGGGGGTTGATAGAATTGGTTTAGGTTCAATTGAGGTTATGTTTAGTATCAAGTTGTCTATTGCTAGGTCGATATTCATATCAATTGTATTTTCAAGCGTTGATTCGCTTGTTTGATTGTTAGTTGTCCTTTTGGGAGCTTCTAAACATTTTTTTGTTTCGTCAGAAACTTCCTCGCTTACAGTTTTCTGTAATGTCGTCTCAATTCGAGTTTCCATGTCTAGCTCAGTATTTCCAGAAACGCCATCTGGCGTTAACGTATCTGTTAAAGAGGTAGATTTCTTTTTCTTTTGACAGCTGTCCTCATTGAATACGTCATTCACCTCGCTCACATCACGTTTAACCTCCATTTCATCCAAAGGGTTAAAACTAGGATTATGTAATCCTCCCTCTTGATGTTTTCGTTTCTTTTTGTTCTTTTTACTCTTCGCAATCATGTCAAAAAGATTTAAAGGGCCATCTTTGTTAGTTCCTTCCAAGTGGTCGTTTTCTTTATTGTTCATTGAATTAACCTCAAAATTAGGATTTTCTATCCCCTCGTCCATTTTTTGAAGTTTAGTTTTGTTTTTCTTCTTTTTAGGAGTTACTTCATACGGATTTACTTCCTCTCTTTGTATTTCAAGGCAACCTTCCTCGTTTTTTGGAAGTTCTATAGGAATTTCTTGAGTTTCAGGCGATTTAACCACAAAATTTGGATTTTCAATACCCTGACTGTCTTTCAAAGGTTTATTTTTCTTGTTTTTCTTTTTTCTAGGAGTAATTTCAAAAGAATTTTCGTTAGTTTCTATTCCATGATGTATTTCAAGAAAATCGTTTTTTGCAGGTAGTGGACAAGTTTCAGGTGAATTAACCTCAAAATTTGGATTTTCTATACCGTTCATAATTTGTTTTTTCTTTTTTGAGGTTATTTCTAAAGAATTAAAGATTGCGTCTTTATGAGTGCCATTTTCTTGAGCCTGTACATCATTTTCATCTTGAAACGAACTTTCTTGTTCACGAATCGACTTGTTTTTCTTATTTTTCTTCTTTTTTGAGGTTCTTTCTTCGCAATTCACATTAGTTTCTTCCAGATGCTGCTGTCCTTGATAAATTTTATTTTCGGGAGTTTGAAAAGAATTATCTTGAAAATTTGGATTTTCCAAACCTTCGTTTTCTTGTTTTGGTTTACTTTTCTTATTTTTTTTCTTTTTTGAAGCAATTTTTGGTATAATAATGTCGATACCTTCTGTTTCTTGATTTTGAGGGACACTTTCTTCACTTGTGGCAAGTTCCATAGATTTCCCATGCCTTTTTTTGTATTCCAAAGTTTTGCCATCATTTTCTTCGATTTCCAAAGTTTCTCCATCACTTTTTTGAATGTTTTCTTCAAGATTTTCCTTTGATAACTTTTCCTTTTGATGTCTACGTTTATCTTTCTTGTTTTTCTTCTTTTTGGGGACAATTTCCAAAGGATTTTCCTCAGTTTTTTGAGTTTCTTGCAAAGTTATGCTTATATCTTCAAAATTAGGGTTTTCCAACCCTAGATTATTAAATCTTTCGCTTCTTTCCGTTTTTTTCTTCTTTTTCTTTGAAATTGTCTCTTCAGGAACCTCATCTGTCTCTGTAGAGGTTTGTAATTTTAATTTCTTGTTTTTTTTCGATACGTCAATAAAAATTTCATTTTCAGGTTTTTCTACACTTTCTTCAAGATATTCTTCGTTTTCTTCAAAATCTCCATGTTTTCCACCATTGCCTTCATGACTGCCAAGTTTCACAACTATTTCGGCAAAATTACCATGATTTTCCTTTGCTTTCTCATGTTTAACCTTACTTTTCTTACATTTCTTAACCTTCAACTTAACCTCAAAAGGATTATCATCTAAGGACACCCCCGAATCACAGTTTTCTTCGCGTCCATTAACCTCAAAACCTTGATTCTCCAAACCACTCACTCTCTTTTTCTTTTTACAGTTTGCGTCCTGAACATTTTCATACCCAAGCTTCCTTTTACGTTTCTTGCCTTCACTCTTATTAACCTCATTTTCTTCCTTCCCAGTTTCAGCAACATCGTCATCTTTTGAGGTTAAATCTTCCGAAGAAGGAACAAAACCTAAACCAAACGTACCTCCACTGTTCCCTCCACCAAATCCCAATCCAAACGAAGGCCTCTCTTCATCCTCCTCATCATAATCATTTTCAACCGGTTTAATCTTAGTCGAAAAATTGATCTTAAACTGACTCATCTTCTTCTTGAAATAATCTGTCATTGAACCCCCCTGAAGCGTCTCAACACCAAAACTCTTGGAATTACGCTCCTCACCATCACCTTCAGGTCTCTCCTGACTTTCTTTAGTTGTCTCCTCAGTTTTCACCGGTTTCTCCAACGTTTTCCTCCCGAAAATATTAGCCAAATCCTTATTACTATATCTCGACAAATCCTTACCTCGTGTGAACTTTTTATAATGCACTCGAGCTTTTGATGCCTTCGATTTCAACTCGAGAGACTTTCTACCTTCCCTATTCTTTAGTTCTTCAGTCTCCATAGCTTGATGGCCATCCGATTGGAGATTTTTGAGTAAATCAGCGAAATTATTCTCGTGTTCCGTCCATTGGTCATTCCTATCTTTAAAACCCATTCCTTTTTGGTCGCTTTTATGTTGTACCTTGATGTGAGTCGTCATTCCGTCGAGATTTGCACCCAAACCTTTGCCTTTAGACCAGCCCATCTTTTCCAGCATTTTCTTGCCATATGCATCGGTATCTTCCCATAAAACAATCAAAATATTATTCAACATTAACTCTTTCATATATTAAATGCAAATAACTGACTTCTACATAGTTGTAAGACATGTTGAACGACTTTTTAAGGTTTAAGAATGAGAAATGTATGCTTACCATTAGCCCAGGTATTTCCATTCGGATTTACGTTGTACCGAACTTTACGGCGTGGCGCAGCCAATAAGGACATCTTCTTAAGAGTATAATGTACCTTTACAACACAATTGTTATGAAAAACAATGAATTATTGTAAAATTATTTGGAATACTAGAAATAAACACAGAACGCACGTGCGAGTCTTGAAACTGTCTAACCTAAAAAAGTCGTGCCAACTGTTTTACTGCGTAATTATTAAGCAACCCAATGTACATCAACTTTCACAATTCATTTTTTTGGAAACGTATTAAAAAGCTTAAAAATGTCATAATTAGATTAAATATAATTGTTTCAAATATACATAGCTTTTTTGTAAATTTTAAACGTTTCAAAAGTAATTTAATTATCAGTAAATTTCACAAGAAACGTACTATATTTTCAAAGTTTTACAAAACTTTTTCTGTGTTTTATCGAAATTAAGTTGAAAATATAAATGACGGCAACCAGTTATACACAGCATTTTAAAGCTGTCAAATGTAGGCAATAAATTATACTTTAATGAATTTTTAATGAATCCCAACCCAAATATCAAAGCACCTACATGCAGCTGTCACTCGCCCAAATTCGAATATGCCAGGTTAACAGTCAAACAACTCCGTGGATTGCGGAAGATCAATGAAGATGAATGAACTTTTATTTATCTATATATTAATATAATAACATAATACATTTATTATTTTATTCGAAAGTATATTCTAATCTAAGTATATAAAACATCTAGGGGTAAAACATTCTATATGCCTTTACCCTTGCCGGACTGTGCTTTAAGAACAGACACAACGATCTTCTGCTCCTCCAACAGGAAGGCACGTACAATCTTCTCCTTCACGCACTTGTGATATAGCACTCCGCCGTAGGCACGCTTCACGGTCTTCTTGTGCCTGCACATGCGGGACCTCTCCTGTGGTCGGGCTGACACGATACCCCTCAGCTTGTCCTTGCACTGACCGCACTTGGGCACCTTCCTCATCTTCTTCACGTACTAGTAGACGAGATTACCGCCTGAAGTGCGCACAATGCGCCTCTTGTTAGATTTTGTGTTGTACGATAATCGTCGTCTGAAGACTAGCCGTTGCACCATTTTAACTTTGTGCAGTTTGATCGAAAAATCACATATCTGGCTCAACAAAAATTACTGCACTTTATACGTTGATAGTGATTGTCTATGGGAAAAAACAGGCCCATAGATTATTTTTAATTCAAAAACCAGGCGGCGGGCATTTCGAGAGGTTGGGGTGAAAATAATTTGAATTTTTTAATATCGGCAATCAGTTATACACACTTCTTTTGAATCAAAAAGCATTAATTTATTTGCAGCAAGCCACAAAAGAACTGTTTATTATTCATTAACACGAATATGTTTAAGCATATTTTATAATATATTCCAAGATTTTTTTGAGTTGTATTAATATATAACTTTCAAATTAAAACGTCGTTAACCAGTTATACATTCGATAATTTTGGTATCAATAGGCAATCAACAATGCTTTAATTAATTTAAGAAAATATTAACTATATTTTATAAAATACTAAGAAACTATTTCTAATATGATTAGAAATGTATTTATTGACTTTATTAATTTTTTTTTAGTTTTTTTATAAATATTAGAAAACTCAAAACTGGTAAAACGTAGGCAACCAGTTATACACGCGTCAGTTGTACTCGTACCTGCATGGTCGCGTAGGACGCATCCCGCTCTGTCCCGACTAGACCATTAAATTTAATCACCAGCAACGTAATCACCGATAATCACCCATTAATCACGGTGCATATTATCTCCCCCGGGTGCGTGCAAACACCACGGTCATGCAGAACGTGCGCCATCGTCTTAAAAACCACGCGTGTCGCCTGTAGCAACCACCAAGAGGACACCGTCCATAGGAACCCAGCGAAAACCAGTGAAAAAACAACAGAAATCAATCAACCAACGCGCCAAAACACAAGCTACAGCATGGTTCGAGGTAATCCACACATTCTCCTAACATCAACTCTAAGAAACGTTGGGAAATTCATGCATGAACATCGCTAAATCGTTGCCATACATTTAACTTGTTTTCGTCGGCCATATTATTGTGCTGCTTTTGTTTTTCGGAAACGTAACCTCAAAAAATTCTCAATTTTGTTTCTCCTAATTTAGTTTTAATCATTTTATTGTAGCGAGAAGAGTTCGTGCCGTTGTTGCATGCACACAGAACGACGAATGCTGCTCGCCGAATCCAAAGCGCAAGGACAACGTGAAAACCATCACACATTTCTTTACGGTAAGAAAACAATGAAAATGCATTTTATTCAATAAATTAATTCATTTTGTGAATGAAGATAATAAAGTTTTTTGTTTATTGTACAGGCTGTGAAGGGAGACTTGGCGGAAAATATTCTCTCAGATTTAGACGACGTCGAGAAGGAGAAATTTAAAGGTAAGTCGATTTTTTTAAATACAATTTTGAATAGTTACGAGTACAATTTTAACCGTTCAGCTTCAGCTATGTTTGCGCATCTTGCTGGTGACTACTTGCACTTCTTCTTTGCTATTTCCACTGAAATTTCGGTGGTTGGTTAGTTTTTGAAGTATTTTTAGGATTTTTTATAAATATTAAAATACCTATCGTCAGGCCCGACTTTCTTGTCCATACTCTCGAATAATTCGTTGAAATCTTTGGTGACTGCGTCGAGCAGCACCTCCGAGGACTTGACCAGCTTGTTGTAGTAGTCTTCGGCCTCAACGATCGCCTCGTTGTAGCGATCTTTGGCGATTACGCGTTGCGCCATGCTTTTTGATAACTAAAATTAGGTTATTAGAGGTTATGTCAAGCTAGTTTGTGTTTATTGGTTAAGTTTTTAAAAGGTTTATCATGTAATGTATATTACTTTCTTTTGCTAAGTTAGCTTTTGACGAATTAAATTTGGTACTGCTGGGTATGGTGTATTTGGATTTTAGAAAGTCGGGTTAGGTTTGGGTCAAGTAGGTTTGGAATTGCTAAAGTCGGATAGATTTTGCTAACTTACAACAAGGAGAGTCCACGCTCTGTCAAATGAGTTTCGCAAAACTAAAAATACAGTCGGGTACTAGATTTTTGAAAAAA